>WNWK01000015.1:1282500-1373394 GCA_009830355.1 Cherax destructor
TTTGCGAATTTATTACATACACAAATTTTCGCTTGCCTTATTAGGCAAGAAGAGCGTTGCTATTTAAGCCAAAATCGCAAGTTTTACCTATTCGGTATGACATATATATATATATATATATATATATATATATATATATATATATATATATATATATATATATATATATATAATATATATATTATAATATGCTTACAATTTGCAGACGAGTTATATATTTGCAGATTCGAACCTGTGTTATTCACAATCTAGCTGGGCAGAGACTCAGTCACAACTTTTGTTACTACCGTATTTAACGAAATTGCTATGAAAACATTAATTAAGAGATGTTTCTCGTTATGTTTTAACAAGGTTTTTATTTAACGTAATATACACCTCACTTTGAGTGTATCAACAACGTTGAAATTTGCCTCCCTCTCCCCGAGCTAACTTACTCTTCTTCCTGTTCTTTTAGTCTTTACATTCTTCTAACTTATTTCATTGTTTTAAGTTGTAGCAAATTTGTTCTGGGATGTTTTGTATACTTGTAGTTGCTTCCGGAGGTCACGGCCCCCGTGGCCAGGTCCCAGACCAGTCCTCCTGGTTGCTGGCCTGATCTGTCAAGCTGTTGGTACCTGCCGCCTAACATAAGCACCACAACCCGGCTGATCAGGAACTCTTTTGAGGAATTTGTAGATAATATTTTACAGATCATGATGAGGGTGAATGACCACCGAAACGTTGAAGCTTAATATAGTGATCTCTAATAAAAAGCGAAATCTATTGTCTACGTCTAACACCGTCGTGTTTTGCCCAGATTATAGTTGTATTTTGACCTGATGAAGGATCCTGAGCTGATCTGAAAACAAATATTGACCATTATTGTACCAATTTTAGAGTGCGTTTCGGCATTTAATTTTTGGGAGACTATTGGATAGTCGTCATCCATGTATATAATAAAACACACACACACACACACACACCTGCAGTCCTTCACTCTTGCTGTTTCTTCTACACGTGTGAATTTTAGTCAACAAACTTCATCATAAACTTTTGACATTTTCTCGCTCTCTTTCCTAACAAGGCGAGAAAATAGTCCAGCGAATGGAGTTCCTCCCTTTTCTCCCTCTCTGGCTCCTTCCTCCCTCCCTGGCCCCCTCCCTTCCTGGATCCTCCCTCCCTTTCCGGCTCCTCTCTCCCTCCCTGACCCTTGTCTCCCATCACTACCCGGCTCCTCTCTCCCTTCCCTCCCTGGCTCCTCTATCCCTCCTTTTTTACCTTCCTGTCTCTTCTATCGCTCCTTTGCTCTTCTTTGTCCATGGATCCTCTATCCCTCCTTTTCTCTTATGCCTTCTTAGCTCCCCTATCCCTTTTTTTCTCTTTTTCTTTCACCCCCCCTTTCCTGGAAACCCCTCCTCATTGTCTTCTCACCTTTTCCGGATTATCCTTCCCCCCTCTCTCTTAACTATTTTCTACCCATCTCTCTTTGCATGATTACTCTCTTTCCCTCCCACCAACCTCTTCATCTGTCTCTCTTGCTTATCTCTTCATCTTTCGTTGACTTTTCCTATCCTGTACCCCTATTATCCAGAGGTCTGTATGAAGGAGAGGGGGGAGAGAGAATTGAAGTAGAAGAGACGAATGGATAAATGTGAGGGAGAAGCTGAGAGAGAAGGTGTAAGAGTCCCTGAAAGTAACGGGAGAGAGGGAGAGAGAGAGAGTAGATTGTAAGGGAGCTAATACCAACTTCTCCCTCCCACTTACTGAAGAGAAACATTTTTTCTCCCTCCAATTTTTGAAGAGAAAGTTATGGTGGGGGTTGTTTTGGCAGGATTGGAGGGGGTTGTTTTGGCAGGGTTGGAGGGGTTGTTTTGACAGGGTTGAAGGGGTTGTTTTGGCAGGGTTGGAGGGGTTATTTTGGCAGGGTTGGAGGGGAAGTTTTGGCATGGTTGGAGGGGTTGTTTTGGCAGGGTTGGAGGGTTGTTTTGGCAGGGTTGGAGGGAAAGTCATGGCCTTCTGCCATGAGAACCAGGCTGAGGAATATCTCAGTTTTAAGAACACAGTGAAAGAACTCTACAATAACTTTAAATTCTCACTATAGTTCTTGCTTAGATGCACCTGCAGTTTTCACTGAGACTGCAACTAAAGGAAACAACGAGGCTAAACACACTCGCTGCTTGATAATGATATAGCAAGGAACAAAATGTCATCTAAAAATAAGCACATAAGCAGTATAATGTGATCCTTTATTGACAACGTTTCGCCCACATAGTGGGCTTTATCAAGTCACAAACAGATCTATTTGTGACTCGATAAAGCCCACTGCGTGGGCGAAACGTTGTCAATAAAGGATCACATTATACTGCTTATGTGTTTATTTTTCCATTGTGTCGGTATTTTATATCATTTATTTCCAAAACGCCATCCAGATTCCAGTTGTGTGTGAGTTGTGATTTCTCCCTCCAAGGGAAAGGGGTCTTGATACTGCTGGCGAGTTCTTGATCTAAGAAATTGAAGTGACCCTTCTCTTTCTTGGAATAGATCTGATTACCTTCTGTTCTCCAAGCACTCTGTGGCCCCCCTCCCCCGTGTTTAGTGCTATATAAATGCGAATTGTTCCAGCTAAGGGTGTTGTTATAGACATAAACATGTAATAATGTTGGTACAATTACCAACAATATGTTAGATAAAAGGACACAAGTGGAACTAATGCGACATTTTATTGTGGCAACGTGTCGCTCTCCAGGAGCTTTGTCAAGTTGTAACGGCTTGACAAAGCTCCTGGAGAGCGAAATGTTGCCGCAATAAAATGTCGTATTAGTTGCACGTGTGTCCTTTTTACATAATATATATAAACATGTTTCGACCGATGACAGTGTACTGCAAGATAAAAGAGCCGCTCTTTTAAGAAATCTGTGTAATGATAGCACTGGATAAGGTGAAAACGTTGCGTGTAGCCACACAGTACTATACGTCAATTACAGTAGCAGCATAGTCACAGTAGTCTATCTGTACTAGGATACGCTGTTGGCTAAGGACTTCGCATCTTGACGCAAGAATATTGGAGACGTCACCGGATGAGTCACCGCTCTCCCACCATTACGAAAATAGTTGTTGTTGTAGGTTCACCGGTACATCCGGCCCGGGTCTTCTCCAAATGGTGACCCGGCACACGAAAATAGTTGGCTGATGTTACGCAATTTTTCAATAATTTTGCACCTGTCAATCTTAACAACTTAATCCTCGATAAGATTTACAATAGCTTAATTTATTTATATAAGATTTTAATTAACTTGAGTTAACCGATTCCATTTTTTATTAAAATTAGTGGATACATCAGCAGTGTGCTGCCATCCTATTCTTTTGATAATTACACAGGTAAGCCAAATATTGAAACACTTCAGTACCTACCTGGAATCTACCTAGAGGTTATTCCGGGGGTCAACGCCCCCGCGGCCCAGTCCTAGACCAAGCCTGATCAGCCAAGCTAAGTGCTGACTGCACGTAGTCCAACGTATGAACCACACCCCGGCTGGTCATGTACTGACTTTAGGTATCTGTCCAGCTCCCTCTTGAAGGCAGCCAGGAGTCTATTGGTAATTCCCCTTATGCCTGGTGGGAGGCTGTCACGAACTCAGTAACGATTCAGCACGACTAACCTTAAGCTTGTATGGTAAATTCTAATTAAAGATACAGATTAATCTAACACCACCACAGTTAGCCAAAGTTAAAGGCGCAGTAACAAAACAGTACTAGGAGCCTTGGCGGGCTGTTGTAGGGGGTATTGACAGGGGGCTGTGGTTGGGGTAGGGGTGGGCGCCATCATAAATAGGCTCTGCGTGGCGATCAAAACACCTTTGTGTGGTGATTGGAGCCCACTCTGGTCGCTCCACGGCCCTGGCATAATAATTTCCCGTCGCCAGTGTTATTTACCTCGGGAGAGGAAGGGAAGCCACTCACCTCAAACTGTAGACTTGGGCGAACAATGTTTCCGGTGTATGGATAGATATTTAACTTGTGATTTAAAAGCAACTAAGCGAAGTCTGCCCATTTGATGTCCATGGAGGTGGTATAATGTAATGTTGGGAGACCTTGATTCGTTTTGTGTATGACTGAATGTCAGGTTTCTTGATGAAATGGCGTATTTTCGTTCACAACTAATTCATAATTGGAAGACTTTAAACGACGTTTCGGTCCAGGATTATGATCAAATCTAAAGATAGACCTATAATAATGATAATAATTGTACTGCATCTTATCTAGTTAGTATATGCATAGTATCTAATTAAATGCTTTATTTACAAAGTAGTTGAACATTCTGACCATTAAGCACAGGATTGTTTTAGTGCATGCAGTTTTCCCTCCGAATTGTTGGTTAGTTGTGAATTTTTCAAGCCATGGTATTCAAACTTTATTCCACATGTACGTTCACTCATACATGAATATGGGACACACATGATTTTGCACGAAACTTTATCGTAGTGGAAATCATAGTTGTGTTTCTGTATGAAGCTGTGTATGAATATATGAGATTCGAACGTTAAGTAGTTTTTAATTAACTGATTGTGGTTAAATCTGTTGTTTTATTAAGTCATGTAATAGCCTAAAATAAAGAAAATAAAACTATTGTAAGGAACTTTCAGGAATTGACGCTGTGAATCGCGGAAGGAAGCAAACGGTGAAAAAAAATGTGGCTAGGTTGATAATTTACATATATTAAAATTTATATTATAAGCTATCCACGTATGTCTATAATACAAATTTGGTTTTAAATTCCTTAGCTAGATAAATTTGATCGCCGTGTGAAATAACAGTGTCAGCTCAGTCGAGAGCTAGCTAGCGTTCTTTGGAAACCTAGTTTGTGAGGAAATAAATCAGTGATCACAACTGCCTCTTCTATCCGACGAGGCTGTGACGTGGCGCGCTCAATGATACTGCTTTGTTTACGTAGTTTTTTCTATCATAAATTTATGATTTAGTTTGTTACTCGGGAAGGTCTCCTTTTTGTAGGCAGTGGAGTGACTACGAACGAAGGAATCTTAACCGAACTCACTACGTCATGTGATAAATGCTTTTGAGAACCGGCAAGTTGAAGATTGAGACACTTGTGCAACGTATGGGAATCTATATTAAGGAAACGTTTCGCTATACAGTGGCTTCATTAGTCCCTCAGCCTGGAATCAATTCCAGCCTGAGGGACTGATTACCTCAAACTCCTCTTCTCCTTCCCTGTTTCTGCTTTTGTATTGAACTGATGAAGCCACTGTGTGGCGAAACGTTTCCTTAATAAAGATTCCCATATGTTGCATAAGTGTCTCAATCTTCACTACGTCATGTATGGTAAGATCCCAACTCGATCTTGGAAGATTTATTTTTTATGCAGGTTTTTTACCATCTTGCCACTATGGATCAGTAACGAACTGTTGTTTGAATTATATAAAAATATTTTGAAATTACATGATTTATGGGCAATTTTCTTAATTTTTCGGCTGAACGTTGTTTAGTTAAGTGTTCTTCAAATTACATACTTATTTATCACGGAAATGTCAGTGTTATAAGAATATCGTAAGAGAAATCTTGCAGATTATCTTCGCAGTTTTCATGTTGTTGCTATAGGGAATTATCATATATTGTTCTAATGTTCAGCCTTTTTCGCATCATACATTTTTTTTATTTAAATTTGTAAAATGAACGAGTTCAAGAGTTACTTTAGCTTTTACACATTGACCAGTTTTGTGCAACATTTCTGCAACGTTCTCGTCATATTTAAAATATTTCTGTAAAATATTTATGCATTTCTCCTTTTTTATTTTTTTTCAGTATTGGTCAGAAACATTGGCTGTTGTTTTCCCTCACGTTTCTTCTTATTCCACAGTACATACAGCTATATTTCTCAGTAAATAGAGTCCCTCAGTACAGTGGTGTTGAAGGGGTCAGCGAGGTTCCCATGGGTAACGGAAATGTGGTCACAACCTGACAAGAGATGTTGTTACGTAGCTGTTGTCTTCATTGTCTCTGGCGCCTTACAGTACAGAAGCTCACCCTTGTTACTGTTGTCTTCTCTTGACAGCTCCGGTTTATCCACGTCCATTTTAGCTCGTTTGTGTCAAGTGTTTGTCGCTGGTGTGTGTGTGTGTGCGTGTGTATGTGAGTGTGTGTGAACGAGAGAGTGGGTCTACATAGGTTGTGTGCCCATGGAGTTCAGTGCGTGGGTCAAGTTCCGTAGTCCAACTTTTCAGCCAATAATCAACCAGTGTACAGGCGTCAAACCTCTTAGTCCATATCGCATTTATTCTTGAAACTGTAAATAGAATATGTTGTTTGTATATCTGTGGGCGTACTCGCCCACATATACTACCCTGTTTTTTCTTGATGGGGTTGAGTCTCGGCTCCTGGCTCCCCTTCTTAATTATTATGGAATAGTGCTGTTTGTTTCTTCATGCGTCGTATATCACCTTTGGAGATTTATGAAGTTTGTTTCCACTATCTTCCCTTATGTTCTGTTCATTCCACCTTTTGCTATCCTTAAAGTTCCACCTGTGACCATTTTGTCTTCTTTTATGCTAAACCGTCACTCTTCACATTATCTTGGGCAAAAGGATCTTGTACTTCATGATCATGTCACCCCTGACTCAGAGGTCTTCCAGTTATGTGAGGTTCAGTATCTTTAATATTTCCTCATTCCTCATACTCTCGGGACTAGTCTGGTTACAGATCTTTAGACTTGATGTAGTTGCTTCACGTGCTTAATTAAGTGCCACCTCCCCACTTGGGCTCCTGAAGGCAGATCTCAGGTTGTCCAGCCTTATATACGACTCCGCAGACACTGGGACTATGACAGGTGTACGAGGGATAATGACATGTGAGGATGACTGTGTATGGGAGGATGGCAGGTGTGTGTGTGTGAGGATGACAGGTGTGACGGAGGTGGTTCAGGGCACCGGATACAACGTCAAGGTGTCCGCACAACAGGTGTGCAGACCGTTACCTCCTACCGTTGATTCTGCTTTTTTTAGCCGTTGATATCTCTAGCTTAGGCACGATAAGTTAGGCGGAGGTGAAGTCTAAAGTGTGTGTGTGTGTGTGTGTGTGGCTGAGAGTGTGTATGTGTGTGGGTGAGTGTGTGTGTATGCATGTACTGGTATGGTTGTCCTTATGTGCGTGTGTAGTGTTTGTGTTATTGCACGTGTGTGCGTGTGTTTGTTACTATGTGTGTGTACATACGTTTAGATGAGTCTTTTACTTAATTATAATATAGCTGTTGACATCATGTAGTGTTATTCACGTGGTTACGAACGCTTAGTAGTGAGCGATGGGCGTATATCCTGGGTGTGCTAGGTGACCGCCGCACACCCACCAAAGATAACAAATACATCGTAAATATGATTCTCACACAATATAATTATGGATCATAATGGGAAACTAATTCTTCTGTCACCTGTTATGAAATATTGTGGCAGTTCTGAGATAGCACTGCACACCCCATAGCTAGTTGTATCATGCACCACAGCTAGTTGTATCATGCACAATAACCCATCATAAGACACTGCAGTTGAAGTTTTTATCACATATTATTCCTATGTAAAATGAATTATCCTGGACTAACGGAAGAGGATGTTTATTCTGAATCCTTCCTAAGGACGTGAATCTCATAGCGGCCAGTTAATGGCAGTTATAAAATGCCAGAGAAAGGACCTATTACTGGCAAACCTGCTACACAATAGCTGAGTGAATCATCCCTGCTCTAGTCCTGACGACAAGTTTTAGGGCTCAGTACGGCGTAAGCTGTCAGTGGCCCTTACAAACCAAGCAAGAAGAAGAAGAAGAAGAAGAAGAGTTTATTCCTTGGGTAACATTGATAATTGGATGGACGAATATTTATTAGTGGGTTTGGGCTTGAGAAGGACCTGCCAAGTATGGGCCAGTAGGCCTGCTGCTTCTTAAGTTTGTTTTTAACTTTCCAGATGACTGCCGAATCTGCGAGCTATTTCGAAAACAATGTCTCTCTGTTAGGTAAAAGAATACCAGTTCAACTATGCGGCATTTTATTGTGGCAACGTTTCACTCTCCAGGAGCGAAACGTTACCACAATAAAATGTCGCATTAGTTGCACTTGTGTCCTTTTACCTAACATTGTCGCTAATTCTACCAACATTATTACAATATCTTTCTGGTTCCTCCTTAGTGAAGAGTTGATCATTTTTTGGTTATCAACTCACCTTGCCGACTTTCGTTACCTCGTCATATGTTTGTATGATCATGTTTATATGATTATTCACTGACAGTGTCACACTGACCGGTGAGACATTCCTAGAACCGGCCCAGTGACACTGTGTCCGGAGCACTGCCGGTGGTTGTTTGTCTCTTTTAAGTTTCCTTCTCTGACACTCAGCTTCGTAACTCTGACTTAACTCGGGTTGAAGTGAGAGACAGTGTCCATACGTAACTAGTGTTTATATTCACACAAAGGCGATTTCGTGAAAGATTTGGTGTCTGTTGCGATTTAGTCACCTAAAGTTGTTTGTTGTTAATGCACTGGGATCGTAAAGGAATAATAATAATCATAATAATAATAATAATAATACATGAGGCTAAAAATTAGATAAGTTCCTATTTAAGAATGTGTTCAGTGTTAGCCCACCTTTATAACTAGTTTTTATAGGAACATAACAAAGGAGGAACACTGCGGCAGGCCTACTGGCCCATACTTGGTAGGGCTTTCTCAAATCCAAACCCATTAACAAAAAATATTTGCTCAACTCATTATATCATAGTGTCCCATGTATACAGTTCTTAGTATTATAGTATTCCATGTATAATTTTATATATTTTATGTTTTGTATAGTTATACGTTTTATAGTTTGCCTGGCATAGTTCTGTGTTATAGTACCATTTGTGCGATTGTGTGTATAACAGCGTCCCATTTGCATTTTCTGTCGTTTCTGAATTTTACTTTCTGCATGTTAACACTTTTTGACATATTTTAATTTTGAGCTAAAATGTGTAGTATATCACACTTTTAATCGAAAATGATGAGGATTTACGATTTTTCGGACTATTTCATGCTTACAACTAAAATTAAAATATTTTGTCTAAAAATCCATTATTTTAGTCAGAAAATATTGCTACACGCGCTTTAGCTTAGAATCGACCAATGTTGAACACATTTTGGCAAGTTCTTCGTTTATATACCAGGTCCTAATAACAACAATTAGCTTTCCCACAGTTGAACAGTCCTCTTTCGCGATCCTGCGTTGTGTGTTCAAACAAGAACACTGGCTGCTCTGTCTCTTCTAACTTCTGGATGAAGCTGTGAGTACCTTTGCAAGTTTGGGGTGTCCCTTAGCTAGGTTGCTAGTGCACTTAACTCACATATTGAGGTCAGTGGTTCTGTCCCCGCTACGGGTGGAGACATTAGGGCGTGTTTCCTTAAGACACTTGCTGTCCCTCTTCACCTAGCAGTAAATAGGTACCTGGGTGTTAGTCGAGTGGTGTGGGTCGCATCCTGGGGAACAAAATCTAAGTTGCCCTAAATGCTCTGCATAACAAGACTTTCTATATAGTATATCATTGATGTCAGCTTTGGTCTGTATAAGTTGTATCATGTACTTGTAGAAATAAATATTATTATTATTATTATTATTATTATTATTATTATTATTATAGTGGTGAGAGCTTTCTACTATCCCTCCGTTTCTTCTTAATTCTTAGTTCACAGTTTTGGCTTCTTTGATCTCCGTACTGATGGTGTTCTGAAATCTTTCTTCTTAATTCTTCTGTATCTTTTGATAATCTTGAGAAGGCCAAGAGGAGCCGCCGGGATGTTAAGAAATTCCTTTGAAAGTGTGAGAAGTGTAATGAGGTGTATAAGGAGTCAGTCTAAGATGATTCCATATTAATTTTAAAAAAGTAAATATACGAACTATAAAAGGAGGATTCAGACCGTTGATTGTTACGAGTCTGGTCCAGGAGGTGAGACGCGGTTAGTGTGTACGTGGGCACGGATATACGCATTTAGGCACGCCCGGAAAAGGTGAGTAAAACTAGGTGCGATAGCTGAAAGTCAGAGAGAACGTTCCCACCACTTACACGTACTTTCCTGTTGGTTAACGAGGCCATAACGTCACAGCACAGGTGTATGCACCACCACCACCTTCATCCCTCATACCTCACTTGGACGGACACACACACACACACACACACACACACACACACACACGCAGGTTCCATTCATAGCTTTAAGAAGAGGTATGATAAAGCACATGGCGCAGGGAGAGTGACCTAGTAGCGGCCAGTGAAGTGGAGGGCCAGGAGCTATGAATCGACCCCTGCAACCACAACTAGGTGAGTACACACGCGCGCGCGGCCTAGCTTCTAATCGACATGTTCCTAGGACAAAATGGTAACTTAGTCCAGAACTGGCTCCTCGAATTTAACCCCGCCAAATGCAAAGTCATGAAGATCTGGGAATGGCAAAGAAGACCGCAAACAGAGTATAGGCTAGGCCAAAGACTGTAAACCTCACTCAATGAAAAGGATCTTGGAGTGAGTATAATACCGAGCACATCTGAGGCGCACATCAACCAGATAACTGCAGCACCATATGGGCGCCTGGCAAACCTGAAATAGCGTTCCGATACCTCAGTAAGGAATCGTTCAAGACTCTGTACACCGTGTACGTCAGGCTCATACTGGAATATGCAGCACCAGTTTGGAACCCACACCTGGTCAAGCACGTTAATAAATTAGAGAAAGTGCAGAGGTTTGCAACAAGACTAGTCCCAGAGCTAAGGGAATGTCCTACGAAGAAAGGTTAAGGGAAATCGGCTTGGCGACACTGGAGGACAGGAGGGTTAGGGGAGACATGATAACGATATACAAAATACTGCGAGGAATAGATAAGGTGGACAGAGACAGGATGTTCCAGAGATGGGACACAGAAACAAGGGGTCACAATTGGAAGTTGAAGACTCACAAAAGAGATGTTAGGAAGTATTTCTTTAGTCACAGAGTTGTCGGGAAGTGAAATAGCCTGGCAAGTGACGTAGTAAAGGCAGGAACCATACATAGTTTTAAGACGAGGTATGATAAAGCTCATGGAGCAGGGAGAGAGAGGACCTAGTAGCGATCAGTGAAGAGGCGGGGCCAGGAGCTATGTGTCGACCCCTGCAACCACAAATAGGCGAGTACATACAGAAACACACACACAGACACACACACACAACACACACACACACACACACACACACACACACACACACACACGAGAGCCGCATTACATTGCTATGATACCAAAGTGAATACGTTGTTATATCATGAGCGGGGATAACAAGCAGAGCGCTCTCCTCAGACGCTTGAGATTGACGCACTACGACGGATGTGAAAATTTGAATTTGACTTGGAGTAGATATTGAAAAGTCGTTCCCATCTCCCTCCCACAAACTTCCCCTCCCTCCCGTATATACTCCTTTTGTCCCCCCCACCCTACATTTCTTCTCCCTCCCCACCCCACCTATATTATAAGAGTTACGCAGTCGCTGCGTTCCCCACTTGTCAACCCTCCCCCCCCCACGCTGCTTATCTCTTGTGTCACCCTTAGCTCATTGGTGTGAGAATGTAGCTCTCAACCGAAAGATCCCGTGTTCGACTCTCAGATCTTGCTCACCAAAGCGTTAAAAATAGGGACCAAGTTTCAGTCAACTGTTATGGGTCGCATCCCGTAAAAAAAAAATACTGTGGTATGCGAAGTATTCCAGTGTATGGTAAAAGGTATCCCCGCAGCAAGGTATATTTTATGAGTAAGACACGAGTGTGCAACATCTGGGTATATATATATTTATAGACGTTTCGCCAACCAGTGGCTTTATCATTACAAGGACAATAATGTGAAGAATGTAGAACTATGTTCAGAAGATAAGGTAATCAGTCCTGCAGTCTTGGTGTTGAAGAACACCGCAGCCTTGGTGTTGAACACCGCAGCCTTGGTGTTGGTGAAGAATACCGCAGCCCTGGTGTTGGTGAAGAACACCGCAGCCTTGGTGTTGGTGAAGAACACCGCAGCCCTGGTGTTGGTGAAGAACACCGCAGCCCTGGTGTTGGTGAAGAACACCGCAGCCCTGGTGTTGGTGAAGAACACCGCAGCCTTGATGTTTGTGAAGAACACCGCAGACTTGAAGAATCTGCAAACAAGGATACCCAGATGTTACATATGTGTCAAATTATTCATCTTGTGGGTAATGTGTTCTATTCATGTACAAGACACATGTGCAGCAGTTGGGTATCTTATTTGTTGAAACGTTTCGGCTACACGGTAGGCTTCATCAGTCAGATACAGAGGAGAATGTGTTGTAGACAACAGTAGTGGTGAGGTAAAGATGATGTAATCAGTTTATTAACCTTGGAGAAATACTGTGACTTATTACATCTTTACCTCACCAGTACTCATGCTGTCTACAGTACATTCTCCACTGTATTTGACTGAAGAAGCCTACCGTGTAGGCGAAACGTTTCAACAACAGATACCCAACTGTTGCACATGTCTTATTCATCAACTTGTCTGCATTTTATAACATTTTCAACGTATATTTTATGAGAGTTAAAAAGAAGTGACTGACCCTTCGCCCTGGTTCCCCTCTGTCATGGCACCAGGGACGAGAGGCGTTGCAGGAACCACATTGGTTAGGTAAAGTTTGTCAGGAAACAGGACAAGTGTTTCCTGACGCGGATTTGGGTCATATGATGGCCCTCAGCTGGAGCTTTTGGTCATCTGACCGAGGTCTTCCGCTGGCTTACCCCTCCGCTTCCCCAAACCGGAAAAGAATGGAAAGTTGCACTACCCTGGCTGGAGCAGTTCACCAAACACCAGCACTTGTGACAGGAACCAAACACCAGCACTTGTGACAGGAAGCAAACACCAGCACTTGTGACAGGAAGCAAACACCAGCACTTGTGACAGGAAGCAAACACCAGCACTTGTGACAGGAAGCAAACACCAGCACTTGTGACAGGAAGCAAACACCAGCACTTGTGACAGGAACCAAACACCAGCACTTGTGACAGGAACCAAACACCAGCACTTGTGACAGGAACCAAACACCAGCACTTGTGACAGGAACCTCATGACGTTTGGTCCGCTAGTAAGTGTAAAACGTCTTTCTGAATCCTTAAAAAAGAATAATTTAAGATATACATAACATATATTTGAGGAATGTTGGAATGTGCAGCACCAGCATGACGGTTATACCTGGTTAATTACTTATAATAGGTGTTTCACAGGTCAGGTTGTTGAGATAAGAGTCAGGGATTTCAGAGAACTAAAGACGCCGACGAGTTACAAGCCTGGAGATTTTTTTTTTCAGAGTAGTAAGTGGAGCGAACTAGATAAACAAGCATTAGAGGTAATCACGAGACACGGTTTCAGGAGTAGGTATGATAGGGCCTGGAGGCTAGGAATTAGTAAAATTTGGGTCGTGAGCTGGCAATAGTCCTCTGAAAACATACTGAATGAACCACATAGAATAAACAAGTGACAGTAAATACTGAAGACATCATAACTCTGCTCCTAGAACCGTAAATACTGAAGACACACAAGCATAGCTCTGCTCCTCTTACTGCAATCATAAATTGCCAGTTTCTCTCTCAACAGAAACAAAATAGAATCCCCAGGTAAATCTTATATATTTGTCGCCCTTCACTTAACAGTAAATGGCACCTGGCATTTAGTCCACTGCTGTGGGTCGCATCCTGGGAAAAATTTGAATTCAAATACAAATCAAAATATTATTGAGGATGAGACACAAGGAGAGCATGAGTGTGCTGCTGTAAGCACGAACAAGTACACGGACGTTGTTCTTCACGCACAGGAGAGCTGTATAACACTGGTGCGATAGGAGAATCAAGATGTTACAGTCCGGATTGAACAAGCAAAGAACACGCAAACGTTTGTCGTTGGCGCATTACGACGGATATGAACATTTGAATTTGACTTGGGGGTCCACGTTCACGACAACCCCTCCTCTCCCCACTCTGCCCCATCCCCCCCTCCATTCCCCCTCCCACTCACCCTCACCCCTTTACCTGCAGCAGATACATTTCACATCTTAACACGAGTTGCACAATCGTTGCCTCTCACCTCCGGTCAAGGTCAGTCTACCTGTCCCACTCCCACCAGTCTACCTGTCCCACTCACACTAGTCCACCTGTCCCACTCCTACCAGTCCACCTGTCCCACTCCCACCAGTCTACCTGTCCCACTCACACCAGTCCACCTGTCCCACTCCCACCAGTCTACCTGTCCCACTCACACCAGTCCACCTGTCCCACTCCCACCAGTCTACCTGTCCCACTCACACCAGTCCACCTGTCCCACTCCCACCAGTCTACCTGTCCCACTCACACCAGTCCACCTGTCCCACTCCTACCAGTCCACCTGTCCCACTCCCACCAGTCTACCTGTCCCACTCACACCAGTCCACCTGTCCCACTCCCACCAGTCTACCTGTCCCACTCACACCAGTCCACCTGTCCCACTCCCACCAGTCTACCTGTCCCACTCACACCAGTCCACCTGTCCCACTCCCACCAGTCTACCTGTCCCACTCACACCAGTCCACCTGTCCCACTCCTACCAGTCCACCTGTCCCACTCACACCAGTCCACCTGTCCCACTCACACCAGTCCACCTGTCCAACTCACATTAGTGCATTCTGTCCCACTCACACCAGTCTACCTGTCCCAGTCTACCTGTCCCACTCCCACCAGTCTACCTGTCCCACTCCCACCAGTCTACCTGTCCCACTCCCACCAGTCCACCTGTACCACTCCCACCAGTCCACCTGTCCCACTCCCACCAGTCCACCTGTCCCACTCCCACCAGTCTACCTGTCCCAATCTCACCAGTCTACCTGTCCCACTCCCATCAATCAACCTGTCCCACTCCCACCAGTTTACCTGTCCCACTCCCACCAATCTACCTGTCCCACTCCCACCAGTCTACCTGTCCCACTCACACCAGTCCACCTGTCCCACTCCTACCAGTCCACCTGTCCCACTCTCACCAGTCCACCTGTCCCACTCCACCAGTCCACCTGTCCAACTCACTAGTGCATCCTGTCCCTCACACCAGTCTACCTGTCCAGTCTCACCTGTCCCACTCCCACCAGTCTACCTGTCCCACTCCCACCAGTCCACCTGTCCCACTCCACCAGTCTACCTGTCCCATCCACCAGTCTACCTGTCCCACTCCCATCAATCAACCTGTCCCACTCCCACCAGTTTACCTGTCCCACTCCCACCAATCTACCTGTCCCACTCCCGCCAGTCTACCTGTCCCACTCCCGCCAGTCTACCTGTCCCACTCCCGCCAGTCTACCTGTCCCACTCCCACCACTCTACCTGTCCCACTCCCACCAGTCCACCTGCCCCACTCTCGCTCTTCCCCCACACTCATAGTGATGTTATAGGTTTGTGTGTCTCATTGTCATTATACATGTGCATTTACTTTTGTATTTAATTATTTATTGAGTGTGTGTGTGTGTGTGTGTGTGTGTGTGTGTGTGTGTGTGTGTGTGTGTGTGTGTGTGTGTGTGTGTGTGATAAGCTCATCTCGATATTTTGGAGGAAGATAAATGTATCACTTAGGTTTTATTATCCTGTCCCAACAAAACAGACTTGCTTTTCCAAGAATGACAAGAAACCAGGATCACGAGGCACCAGGATCACGAGGCACCAGGATCACGAGGCACCAGGATCACGAGGCACCAGGATCACGAGGCACCAGGATCACGAGGCACCAGGATCACGAGGCACCAGGATCACGAGGCACCAGGATCACGAGGCACCAGGATCACGAGGCACCAGGATCACGAGGCACCAGGATCACGAGGCACCAGGATCACGAGACACCAGGATCACGAGGCACCAGGATCACGAGGCACCAGGATCACGAGGCACCAGGATCACGAGGCTCCAGGATCACGAGGCACCAGGATCATGAGGCACCAGGATCACACCACATGAGTGAGACAAACTGTATTCTCAAAACGGGTGTATAGTAGAACACGAGATGTCTCGTGTAAACAAGAAAGCTTCGCATTGCTCCAGTATATAAAACCTTGAGCCATCCCATCGTTTAGGAAACACGTATAATGATTCAAGTAAAATATTCCCATAATCGCAAAGCAATTGAATCCTCTCTCGATTCCAAACTAAATCTTGCCATGTATAAACGCCAATGGATTTCAAAACTTGCTCTGGCACCACTGGCTAGACATTGCAACAACCTAGGTGATGTTAGCACAGGCACCACTGTGACCACAAATGCAAGTTTTTACAGATGAATCTCCCACCAGCGTGGCCGTGACGAACTCTAGCTCTAGTCCCGTCAAAGCCGTCATGCTATGGTTTGTTTGCAATTGTGTCATTACGATTTCGTGAGTCATGATGACGGCTTTGAGGGGACTAGAGCTAGAGTTCACGGCCACGCTGGCGGGAGATTCATTTGTAAAAACCTAGGTGATATATCATTTACAATGAGTATGCCTTGAAGACCTGATATACTGTATGTAGTAGTTCAACTGCAGCTGTGCCAGTCTTCCAGACATTGACGTAACACCATCAGATTCTTCATGTGACCTTCCTTTCCATCATCCACTAAATAACATACTACACTCTCATAATGTGTGTATCTACTGAAGAGGACCTCACTTGGAGGTCGAAATATATAGATAACTTTGTCTCAGTGTGAGTTATACTATCACACCACAGGCTAAAAGAAAAAAAAAAAACTTAGAAATGAAAAATTCATTTGTTCTTCCGCACTCACTTAAAACTTGAAATTTGTTCTCACAATAATGTGAACATCGCCTCCGTCAGTTCAATTATCATTAATTAAGATTTTGTAAAACAAAGGTACTAGGAAGCTACTCAAAGGCTGTCCATTACAAGGTTCTAGGGGCTTGTGACAAGTCTTATATGCAGTATACAAATGATTGTAAATATTGACGTTATCAACGCACACTAGATACTCTAAACACACTGGAAATAATATTAATAATAATAATAATAAAGCGTTTTTTGAGGCATAGGTAAAGAGAATCATAAAATTTATTGATGGGGAGGCAACAAGGTACAGCACTCTAAGATAAGGGTATCGTTTATCATTAACAGTGTTCGTAATTTTAGTACTGTGAGCTGGAATGTTCAGTGTCTAGTGACAACATTGCTGCTTGCAGATAACAAACTTTTAAGAAAGAAGATTGAGCAGAAAATTAGTGGGAGTCTTTACATTAAACTGACCGTACCTATTAAAACTGTACGAAAATAATTGTTTAATGACTGTAATAATAATAATACTTGTGGAGCTGTGAACACGGTGACGAGCAGAGAGTACAGTGCAACAGAGCACAGTGCAGTGCAACAGAGCACAGTGCAGTGCAACAGAGCACAGTGCAGTGTTCATCAGCTCTAATGTTCAGTTGTTGGCAGGCTTACTTTAGTGCTCCTTTTCATACTCCCCCTCCCACCATCTTAGTCCCCCTCCCACCATCTTAGTCCCCCTCCCACCATCTTAGTCCCCCTCCCTCCATCATAGCCCCCCTCCCTCCATCATAGTCCCCCCTCCCTCCATCATAGTCCCCTTCCTCCATAGTCTCCCTCTAGTATAGTCCCTCTCCCTCGTGGCATACCATCTCCCTCGTAGCATACCATCTCCCTCGTGGCACTCCCCCTCCCTCTTGGCACTCCCCCTCCTGACACTCCCTCTGTGCTGACCTCTTTATCTCCTTCACTTGCCTCCAGAAGTAACGGTCAGTCCCAGAAATAGTCATCAGCGTCATGAGAGAGCATCCTTCCCCTGTGTTTGTGCACATGGATGTGAAGCTGTGGCCTGCATGGTACCCCTGGGGAGGTAGCCGTGGCCTGCACGCTACCCTGAGGATGTAGCTGTGGCCTGCATGCTACCCCGGGGGAGGTAGATGTAACCTGTATGGTACCCCGGGGGAGGTAGCAGTGGCTTGCATGCTACCCTGGAGTGTTAGCTGTGGCCTGCATGCTACCCTGGGATGTTAGCTGTGGCCTGAATGCTACCCTGGGGTGTTAGCTGTGGCGTGCATGCTACCCTGAGGAGGTAGCTGTGGCCTGCATGCTACCCTGGGATGTTAGTTGTGGCTTGCATGCTACCCTAGGATGTTAGCTGTGGCCTGCATGCTACCCTGGGATGTTAGCTGTGGCCTGCATGCTACCCTGGGATGTTAGCTGTGGCCTGCATGCTACCCTGGGATGTTAGCTGTGGCCTGCACGCTACTCTGGGATGTTAGCTGTGGCCTGCACGCTACTCTGGGATGTTAGCTGTGGCCTGCATGCTACCCTGGGATGTTAGCTGTGGCCTGCACGCTACTCTGGGATGTTAGCTGTGGCCTGCACGCTACTCTGGGATGTTAGCTGTGGCCTGCATGCTACCCTGGGATGTTAGCTGTGGCCTGCACGCTACCCTGGGATGTTAGCTGTGGCCTGCACGCTACTCTGGGATGTTAGCTGTGGCCTGCATGCTACCCTGGGATGTTAGCTGTGGCCTGCACGCTACACTGGGATGTTAGCTGTGGCCTGTATGGTACCCCGGGGGAGGTAGCAGTGGCTTGCATGCTACCCTGGGGTGTTAGCTGTGGCCTGCATGCTACCCTGGGAGGTAGCTGTGGCCTGCACGCTACCCCGGGGGAGGTAGCTGTGGCCTGTATGGTACCCCGGGGGAGGTAGCAGTGGCTTGCATGCTACCCTGGGGTGTTAGCTGTGGCCTGCATGCTACCCTGGAGTGTTAGCTGTGGCCTGCATGCTACCCTGGGATGTTAGCTGTGGCCTGCATGCTACCCTGGGATGTTAGCTGTGACCTGCATGCTACCCTGGGATGTAGCTGTGGCCTGCATGCTACCCTGGGATGTTAGCTGTGACCTGCATGCTACCCTGGGATGTTAGCTGTGACCTGAATGCTACCCTGGGATGTTAGCTGTGGCCTGCATGTTACCCTGGGATGTTAGCTGTGGCCTGCATGCTACCCTGGGATGTTAGCTGTGGCCTGCATGCTACCCTAGGGTGTTAGCTGTGGCCTGCACGCTACTCTGGGATGTTAGCTGTGGCTTGCATGCTACCCTGGGGTGTTAGCTGTGGCCTGCACGCTACTCTGGGATGTTAGCTGTGGCCTACACGCTACCCTGGGATGTTATCTGTGACCTGCATGCTACCCTGGGAAGTTAGCTGTGGCTTGCACGCTACTCTGGGATGTTAGCTGTGGCCTGCACGCTACCCTGGGATGTTAGCTGTGGCCTGCACGCTACCCTGGGATGTTAGCTGTGGCCTGCATGCTACCCTGGGAAGTTAGCTGTGGCTTGCACGCTACTCTGGGGTGTTAGCTGTGGCCTGCACGCTACTCTGGGATGTTAGCTGTGGCCTGCACGCTACCCTGGGATGTTAGCTGTGGCCTGCACGCTACCCTGGGATGTTAGCTGTGGCCTGCATGCTACCCTGGGAAGTTAGCTGTGGCTTGCATGCTACCCTGGGGTGTTAGCTGAGCCTACCATATAAAGAGTCAGCATATCATGTCAGGAGTCAGCATGTCATGTCTGGGATCAGTATGTCATGTATGGAGTCTGCATGTCATGTATGGAGTCTGCATGTCATGTCTGGAGTCTGCATGTCATGTCTGGAGTCTGCATGTCATGTCTGGAGTCAGCATGTCATGTCTGGAGTCAGCATGTCATGTCTGGAGTCAGCGTGTCATGTCTGGAGTCAGCATGTCATATATGGAATCAGCATGTCGTGTATGGAGTCAGCATGACGTGTATGGAGTCAGCATGACGTGTATGGAGTCAGCATGACGTGTATGAAGTCAGGATTTCGTGTATGGTGTCAGCATGTCGTGTATGGCGTCAGCATGACGTGTATGAAGTCAGGATCTCGTGTATTGTGTCAGCATGTCGTGTATGGTGTCAGCATGTCATGTATGAAGTCAGCATTGACATTTAGAAGTCACTTCTTACAAGACATGTAAGTGACCTTAGACTGACCATAGTCACACTCTGCTAGCTTCAATCATCCACATTTAATATTTCGTCTTTCACTGTGACTGTTTTCTGTCTGTGAGGTACACATATCTTACGTCACTCACATAGTCCTGTCTTCTTCATGTGTCAACTTCTCCACTGTGATGTTGTAGTTCACAATCCATGTGCTGGTAAGAGAGCTTCGTATTTGTGGCTAATAAATTGTCTCCTGCCATTGTTTGTCTCCTGGTGTTAAACTGTTTGCAAAATCGCAGTGATAACCCCTTCCCTCTTCCACCCCCCCCCACGTATCCCCCTCTCTCTCACACACACAAATATACTAAAATAAATATATATATATATATATATATATATATATATATATATATATATATAATATATTATATATATATATATATATATATATATATATATATATATATATATATATATATATATATATGTATATATATATATATATATATATGTATATATATATATATATATGTATATATATATATATATATGTATTTATATATATATGTATATATATATATATATATGTATATATATATATATATATATGTATATATATATATATGTCGTGCCGATTAGGTAAAACTGGTCAATTAGCATGAACTCATCTAAAATTAAGTCCTTTCTAAAAAATTTTTCTTATACGTTTAAAGATATATTTTTTTTCATTTATGTTAATGTAAGAATTTATAATTTTGTACTAAGAGAAACTTTGAAAACCTACCTAACCTTATTACAACAAGCGCAATTTAATTTTGCCAAACCCAACTAAATATATTTTAGATACGTTAACATTAATTTAATAATAAACCAATACAATGAAATATATTTTTTTCGTTATGTTCAGAATGATTTTGGCGAAATTATTGCATACACAAATTTTCGCTTGTCTTATATGGCAAGAAGATCGTTGCTATTTAAGCCAAAATCGCAAGTTTTACCTAATCGGCACGACATATATATATATATATATATATATATATATATATATATATATTATATATATATATATATATATATTATATATATATATATATATATATGTATATATATATATATATATATATATATATATATATATATATATATATATATATATGTATATATATGTATATATATGTATATGTATATATATATATATTTTTTTTTTTTTAACACATCGGCCGATTCCCACCAAGGCAGGGTGGCCCGAAAAGAAAAACTTTCATCATCATTCACTCCATCACTGTCTTGCCAGAAGGGTGCTTTACACTACAGTTATAAAACTGCAACATTAACACCCCTCCTTCAGAGTGCCGGCACTGTACTTCCCATCTCCAGAACTCAAGTCCGGCCTGCCGGTTTCCTGAATCCCTTCATAAATGTTACTTTGCTCACACTCCAACAGCACGTCAAGTATTAAAAACCATATGCCTCCATTCACTCCTATCAAATACGCTCACACATGCTTGCTGGAAGTCCAAGCCCCTCGCACACAAAACTTCCTTTACCCCCTCCCTCCAACCTTTCCTAGGCCGACCCCTACCCCGCCTTCCCTCCACTACAGATTTATACACTCTCGAAGTCACTCTGTCTCGTTCCATTCTCTCTACATGTCCAAACCACCTCAACAACCCCTCCTCAGCTCTCTGGACAATCGTTTTGGTAATCCGCACCTCCTCCTAATTTCCAAACTCCGAATTCTCTGCATTATATTCACACCACACATTGACCTCAGACATGACATCTCCACTGCCTCCAGCCTTCTCCTCGTTGCAACATTCATCACCCATGCTTCACACCCATATAAGAGCGTTGGTATAACTATACTCTCATACATTCCCCTCTTTACTTCCATGGACAAGGTTCTTTGTCTCCACAGACTCCGAAGTGCTCCACTCACCCTTTTCCCCTCATCAATTCTATGATTCACCTCATCCTTCATAGACCCATCCGCCGACATGTCCACTCCCAAATATCTGAATACATTCACCTCCTCCATACTCTCTCCCTCCAATCTGATATCCAATCTTTCGTCACCTATTCTTTTTGTTATCCTCATCACCTTACTCTTTCATATATTCACTTTCAATTTTCTTCTTTTACACACCCTACCAAATTCATCCACCAACCTCTGCAGCTTATCTTCAGAATCTCCCAAAAGCACAGTGTCATCAGCAAAAAGCAACTGTGACAACTCCCACTTTGTATTTGCTTCTTTATCTTTTAGCCCAACACCTCTTGCCAAGACCCTCGCATTCACTTCTCTTACAACCCCATCTATAAATATATTGAACAACCACGGTGACATCACACATCCCTGTCTAAGGCCCACTTTTACCGGGAAATAGTCCCCTTCCCTCCTACACACTCTAACCTGAGCCTCACTATCCTCATAAAAACTCTTCACTGCTTTCAGTAACCTTCCTCCTATTCCATACACCTGCAACATCTGCCACATTGCCCCCTATCTACCCTATCATACGCCTTTTCCAAATCCATACATGCCACAAAACATCTTTACCCTTATCCAAATACTGTTCACCTATATGTTTCACTGTAAACACTTGGTCTACACACCCCCTACCTTTCCTAAAGCACCCTTGTTCATCTGCTATCCTGCTTTCTGTTTTACTCTTAATTCTTTCAATAATAACTCTACCATACACTTTACCAGGTACACTCAACAGACTTATTCCCCTATAAATTTTGCACTCTTTTGTCCCCTTTGCCTTTATACAAAGGAACAATACACGCTCTCTGCCAATCCCTAGGTACCTTACCCTCTTCCATACATTTATTAAATAATAGCACCAACCACTCCAAAACTATATCCCCACCTGCTTTTAACATTTCTATCTTTATCCCATCAATCCCAGCTGCCTTACCCCTTTCATTCTACCCACTGCCTCACGAACTTCCCCTACACCCACAACTGGCTCTTCCACACTCCTACAAGATGTTATTCCTCCTTGCCCTACACACGAAATCACAGCTTCCCTGTCTTCATCAACATTTAACAAATCCTCAAAATATTCTCTCCATCTTCCTGATACCTCTAACTCTCCATTTAATAACTCTCCTCTCCTATTTTTAACTGTCAAATCCATTTGTTCTCTAGGCTTCCTCAACTTATTAATCTCATTCCAAAACTTTTTCTTATTTTCAACAAAATTTGCTGATAACATCTCACCCACTCTCTCATCTGCTCTCTTTTTACATTGCTTCACCACTCTTTTAACCTCTCTTTTCTCTCCATATACTCTTCCCTCCTTGCATCACTTCTACTTTGTAAAAACCTCTATGCTAACTTTTTCTCCCCTTTCTACTCTCTTTACATCATCATTCCACCAATCGCTCCTCTTCCCTCCGCACCCACTCGCCTGTAACCACAAACTTCTGCTGAACACTCTAACACTACATTTTTAAATCTACCCCATACATTTTCGACCCCATTGCCTACACTCTCACTAGCCCATCTATCCTCCAATAGTTGTTTATATCTTACCCTAACTGCCTCCTCTTTTAGTTTATAAACCTTCACCTCTCTTTTACTTACTGATTCTATTTTCCTTGTATCCCATCTACCTTTTACTCCCACTGTAGCTATAACTAAAAAGTGATCTGATATATCTGTAGCCCCTCTATAAACATGTACATCCTGAAGTCTACTCAACAGTCTTTTATCTACCAATACATAGTCCAACAAACTACTGTCATTACGCCCTACATCATATCTTGTATACTTATTTATCCTCTTTTTCTTAAAATATGTATTACCTATAACTAAACCCTTTCTATACAAAGTTCAATCAAAGGGCTCCCATTATCATTTACACCTGGCACCCCAAACTTACCTACTACACCCTCTCTGCATGTTTCTCCCACTTTAGCATTTAGGTCCCCTACCACAATTACTCTCTCATTTGGTTCAAAAGTTCCTATACATTCGCTTAACATCTCCCAAAATCTCTCTCTCCTCTACACTCCTCTCTTCTCCAGGTGCATACACGCTTATTATGACCCACTTTTCGCATCCGACCCTTATTTTAATCCACATAATCCTTGAATTTACACATTCATATTCCCTCTTTTCCTTCCATAACTGATCCTTCAACATTATTGCTACCCCTTCCTTAGCTCTAACTCTCTCAGATACTCCTGACTTAATCCCATTTATTTCTCCCCACTGAAACTCGCCTACCCCTTCAGCTTTGTTTCGCTTAGGGCCAGGACATCCAACTTCTTTTCATTCATAACATCGGCAATCATCTCTTTCTTATCATCCGCACTACATCCACGCACATTCAGACAACCCAATTTTATAAAGTTTTTCTTCTTCTCGTTTTTAGTAGATTTGTACAGGAGAAGGGGTTACTAGCCCATTGCTCCCGGCATCTTAGTCGCCTCATACGACACGCATGGCTTACGGAGGAAAGATTCTTTTCCACTTCCCCATGGACAATAGAGAAAATAAAAAGAACAAGAGCTATTAAGAAAAAGAAGAAAAACCTACATGTGTGTATGTATATATATGCATGTGTATGCCAGTGTAGTGTGACCTAAAGTGTAAATAGAAGTAGCTAGATATACCTGTTATCCAGCGTGTTTATGAGACAGAAAAAAGACACCAGCAATCCTACCATCATGTAAAACAGTTTCAGGTTTCTGTTTCACAGTCACAGAATAAGGCAAACGAAAATTTGTGTATGCAATAATTTCGCAAAAATCATTCTGAACCTAACGAAAAAAAAATATTTAATTGTGTTTGTTTATTTTTAGATTATTTTAAACTTATCTAAAATATATTTAGTTGGATTAGGTCAAATTAAACTGCGCTTGTTATAATAAAGTTTGGTAAGTTTTCTAAGGTTCTTTTGGTACAAAATTATTAATTTTTACATTAACATAAATAAAAAAAAATATATCTTTAAACGTATAAGAGAAAATTTGAGAAAGGACTTAATTTTAAATGAGTTCTTGCTAATTGGCCAGTTTTACCTATTCGGCACGACATACATATATATATATATATATATATATATATATATATATATATATATATTATATATATATATATATAATATAAAGCTAGGCGTGATAATCTCCAGCTACCAAATTATGTAAATAATCTTGTTTTTCTACTTGAATACATTTCCCTGAAAAAGTCTACTGTGTAGGCGAAACGTTTCAACAATAAAGATACCCAACTGTTGTACATGTGTCTTAATCATCAACTTGTCGGTATTTTATACTATTTTCAACACAGTATATAACATGTCGATTTTGTACTTAATTGTGATAGAAGACTAAGTGGTGGATCAGGTTACAGGTCGCCTAGAGTGGCAGGAAACATAGTGTATGAATGTCAAAGTAAAGCTTCTACAGGATAATTGTGGTCTGACCCCATCCATCATGGGTCACTGTGGAGTGTACACTCATATCAGCATGCTGTACATCCGTCTTGGTGGTGTTCATTCCCTTCCATCCATCATTTGTGTGGCTACAGATCATTTTAGAACCCGCGCACTTGTCCTTGTAGTGTAAAGGTAATTAGAAATTGTGGTGCATAAGGTTATTAGAACTTTGTTCCTGTTGTGTTTATGGTGGAGCAGCACTCCTGAACGTGTTGGTCTGGTTGTACCTCCGTATTGATGGTGTACAGGTGGTGGAGCAGCACTCCTGAACGTGTTCGTCTGGTTGTACCTCCGTATTGATGGTGTACAGGTGGTGGAGCAGCACTCCTGAACGTGTTCGTCTGGTTGTACCTCCGTATTGATGGTGTACAGGTGGTGGAGCAGCTCTCCTGAACGTGTTCATCTGGTTGTACCTCCATATTGATGGTGTACAGGTGGTGGAGCAGCTCTCTTGAACGTGTTCGTCTGGTTGTACCTCCGTATTGATGGTGTACAGGTGGTGGAGCAGCCTCTGAACGTGTTCGTCTGGTTGTACCTCCGTATTGGGTGTACAGGTGGTGGAGCAGCCTCCTGAACGTGTTCGTCTGGATGTACCTCCGTATTGATGGTGTACAGGTGGTGGAGCAGCTCTCCTGAACGTGTTCGCTCTGGTTATTCCTCCGACATTTGTTGTTGCAGTCTTGTTTGATGAGCAACTCCTGAATGTCATAGTTTCTCTGAGTGTACCTCCTACTCTGAATTGGGTTGTAGGGGTGCCAGCCCTCTTTCCCTGCCTCACCCCTCTTCCCATTTGCTCGTGCAGCCAGCCCTTCCTGAAGTGTTGTCTGGTGTACCCCGTATTGATGGTGTACAGGTGGTGGAGCAGCACTCCTGAACGTGTTCGTCTGGTTGTACCTCCGTATTGATGGTGTACAGGTGGTGGAGCAGCACTCCTGAACGTGTTCGTCTGGTTGTACCTCCGTATTGATGGTGTACAGGTGGTGGAGCAGCACTCCTGAACGTGTTCGACTCTTACGTTCACTTCCACCGACAAAATTTGTTGTTGCAGTCTTGTCTATGATGATGCAACTCACCGTGTAATGTCATAGGATTTCCTCTCCCCGAGGATCCCACACACTCCTCACACTCTCAACTTTGTTGTGAGGGATCCTCTCCCCCGAGCCCTCTTTTCTCCCTCCCCTCACCCCTCTTCCTCATTTGCTCTGACACCACCCCTATACCTGGAGGGTTTCTGGGAGGGGGGGGTCAGCGCCCCCGTGGCCCAGTTCTTGACCAGGCCTAATCAAGTTGAACATGATTGTTAAATGCAGTGTAGAAACATCACCATCTTCTTAGTATCCATTATAATTAAAACACATACACACACACACACACGTGTATGTCATTTAGAACAAAAGTTCATTTTTCCTCAAGACTGCAATGTAAAAAAAATAATCGTATGTTGATACCATAATGTTTGGTAATTATCATGTGATCATTGATGACTCAGCCCAACAGTCTACACTGATGGTTCAGTCTACACTGATGGTTCAGTCTAGCAGTCTACACTGATGGTTCAGTCTAGCAGTCTACACTGATGGTTCTGTCTAGCAGTCTGCACTGATGGTTCAGCACAGCAGTCTACACTGATGGTTCAGTCTAGCAGTCTACACTGATGGTTCAGTCTAGCAGTCTACACTGATGGTTCTGTCCAGTAGTATACACTCATGGTTCAGCAGCAGCATAAGAAAAAGATTATTATTATTATTATTGAATCATGCTGCTTACTACAGTCTGCTCTGGGTTGCTGCTGGTAAAAATGTTGTCTGTTCGCAGTCAGTACAAGTTCTACATCTGTAGTAATTACAACATTTGTAAACAGTCCTTTAGGGTGGTATACCCACTATATATATATATATATATATATTATTTATTTATTACACACACAAATACGTATTCCCTTGCTATGAATACATGTAAATGTATTACTGGAAGCTATTTCTTGTATTGAGTAATTTTGTTCCTAATTTTTAATAAACTTTTAGCTCTCCGATGGAAATTTTCTCTGTTGCTGAAAGGTACAGCAATTTTTTTCGTCTATTATATCATGAAAAAACATATTATACGATGGAAAATACCAACTCAAAAAGTGTAAGTGATTTTAATGTTGGAAGCAAATATTGTTCCTCTTCGATGGAGGGTTCGTTGATGCTGGTGAAGGGCTCTTGATCCCAGGAGTTGGAGCCATTCTCACCTTCCTCGAATCAAGCCTAATGGCTTTTCCATTTACCAGTCTCTGTATGAACCTTGCTAGTTTAGCGCCTCCCAGTTAATATTATTTATGGATGTAAACAATGAAGGTGATCAGACTCGTGGGGAAACTTGTACATATTTAAGATTTAAAGAAATTTTTTGTTGACTTCGTGTATTTGAAAAAATAAAAAAATAAGATTGGACTGGTGAGTGATGTGTATTATGTTCCTTATGTCCGTAGCCAGGGGGGGAATATTGTTTTTGAGGAAGAGAGAGTGAGTGAGGGCCTGAAATATAAGGTTTTTGTTCATGTCTGATTTGTTGCAGTTGATGTTTGCACATGACACAGTACTGTTTTTGAGTTCATTGATAATCTACATTGATTGGTTGAATGAGTCCAAGTCGGACCGAAACGTCGTGGTAAGTTTCTCTCTCCTATGTGTGGGTTATTCGTGTATTGTTTCAGTCACGGTATTGTGACTTTTTTTTATTTCTGTATTGGTTGAATAATTTGGACGGAGTTTATTGAAGAAGGAAGCTGACATTGAAAAAAAATCAAATATTACTTTGACGAAAATAAATCAAAGTGTGAGAAACTATGGACTTCAGGTTTTAATGGATGAAAGTTAACAGAAGTTTATATTTTTTATTAACACGTCAACCGTTACCAACCGAGGCAGGGTGACTGTCAGGGGAACGCCTTCCACCTGAACAAAATATAATGGAAAAAATAATAAAAACAAATAAGACTCTTGGGTATGAAATAAACTAAGAATTTTAAGTTTTTAATAAAATATATATAAAAAAAATAGGCCGTTGTGGTTCTGGCAGGATGAAGAGTATGGAGAATATAAGCCCAGGTTGAGTCTCTGATGTAGACGAGATGTTGGATGGTTATCCTGGGTAGTTAAGAATTCTCGTATGCCACTTGGTCGAGGTACGTAAGATTTTGAAGCGGAAGAGTAGACAAAAACCAAGTCAGAGAGACGTATATCTAGCTCCTTCAAAACTGGCGTCTGTACCAGCTGACCAGGCCAGCAGCAGAGCTGATAGAGAAAATAAAGAATAGTTACCACAAGTAAGTAAACATAACATGTAAGAAAGAAAAAGGATAACATGTTTACTTTAAGATGGAAGAAATTACTGGTAACCTTAAATCAACCACAAACAAAAAAAAATACCCCTGGTAGAGCACCTTACCTGTTCAGGAGAAGTGTGGAGGTGTAGTGACTCTCCACAGTTTCACTGTCACCAGGTAAGGTAACTACCACCAAAAAGATGGGGGGTTCTGTTTCTGCCCGCAAGAGGGAAGCACCGGCTGAACCCGTGAATGACCGCCGGCAGACTAACAACCTTAACCCATAATTAGACTACTTTTCCCTCACAGTGACCCGAAAAAGGAAAAAACATTTTCATCATCATTCACTCCATCACTGTCTTGCCAGATACTCCCCTACACTACAGTTAAAAAACTGCAGCAGATTTCCACCCCCACCCTCCTTCATAGCGCAGGAACTGTACTTCTCACCTCCAGGACTCAAGTCCGGCTAATAGAAGTACATGTATTAAATCCATGAGAGGATAAATATCAGCAGACGGACGAGGTCAGTCACAGATTAGAAACAAAAAAAAAATTGCACCAGTTTTGAGGAGTTTATGGAAGAAAAACGTTCATTACAGGAAACTAAAATAATGATGTTAGTCTAGTAGTGAGTGCGCATGCTTATCATTCTGAAGATCGGTCTTGTGTTGCAAAGGTTAAAGGCCACTTAAATGTCTTGTTTAAAGATAGTGTGTAGTGTACATGATATGCAATGAGTAAGCAATGTCGTGTCTTAAAGGCACAGAGGGACGTGTACGTGCTATAGAATGAATAAAGGAAGAAAGAGCAAGAGAGTTGTGTGCAATGATAGGTTTAATTATGACTCCTGTTAAATTTCTTGAATCTTGTTTTAGCAGAGTCTGGAGGCGGAACATCAGTACATTGCGTGTATCAAGAGTGTTAGAAACTAGGCTGCTTCTGTAATCTTTACTTCTTAATTCTTGATGCTGCAGGAAGTAGTCATAACCCATTATGAGATATTTGTGTACTATTCCACTTATTTTACCGATTTTCTTTTTACACACACACACACACACACACACACACACACACACACACATACACACACACTAAATGACTTGTCCTGCTGTGTCAATTTTCCCCCTGTTCTTTTCAATATTACAGATCTTCTTTACAGTACTGCTCTTTGATAATTCAAAAAAAAATAAATGAGTGAAAGAAACAGTGGTCATGTAGTACCTGGGGAATGAGAGGCAGTCAGGTTCGATTTCAAGTCCCTCACCTTTGATATACCTTTGATGGGTTTCAAGAGGTTTCCTACTCCCATTGTCCCCATTGTGCCCTTGCTTTTCATTGACTTTGTTTTATATTTTGTCTCCTATCTTTCATTCTATTATGTTGTTATATCAGTGTGCAGATTTGGGATTAGGCCTTCAGGTATCTTCCATATATATATCATATATCAGTGTTTATCCCTTCTCTTCTTCATTTAGTAAATATTTAAGACCTTCAGGCATTCACAGGAATTTAAATGCTTTGTCGGCTCTATGCGGGCAGTAAATAATCTTTGTATTTGTTTCAGCTCTGATATTTCTCTGCCCTGAACGGAGCTATGAACACTGAGCAATACTCTAAGTGAGAGAGCACAAACGATTTTAATAGTGTCACCATTGGCACTATTTCCCTTATTTTGAAAGTTCTCATTATCCACCCCATTATGTTCCTGGCTGTCGTGATTTTCACTTATTGTCTTCTGTGAAAGAAAGGTCAGCTGACATGTTTACACTCAAACCCTTTACGTGTTCTTTTCGTTCTTTTGGATGAGCCTCTTTGTGTTTTGTATACAGTGTTCCTTCTGAGTTCTTTACTCTTTCCATTTCTAAGCAGCTGGAATTTATCATCATTGAATGTCAAGTTGCTCTCCACTACCCAATTGAAGACTTTTCATATATCTTGAAATATTTCCGTGTCTTATACCAAGATGATTTCCATGGTTATTTTGATATCATGCACAAATTATACAAAACTATGGTGAATGTTTTTATTTATGTCTGCCATGAGAATAAGAAACAATAGAGGTGCCAGGACCGTGCCTTGAGGCACTGAATTTTTTTCTTGGCTAATACTGTATTTTTTTCTGTGTTTACTACTACTATTTGTTTTCTGGTTGTCAGTTTTCTTCAGTACCTATCGTAGTAATTTTGTGGACAAAGAATATGCACCTTTGTTGAGAGCACAGATGGTAAGACAGAGAAGGGATGTGGGAGATAAAGAATTGAGTTTTGAGTTCTAGGTAGACACCTCACTCCCTCCACCAAGCATTTCCTCTGCACGTTCCCACACCTTCGTTGTTGAAACTTTGGCAAGATGATACGTTGAGAGGACATGATGAAGACAGCAGGAGGGATGTGTATGTGGGTGGGTGTTGAGGCGTGACACGTCAACACCCGTCCCGGCAACACCACACCACACGTCAACACCCGTCCCGGCAACACCACACGTTAACACCCATCCAGCAACGCCACACGTCAACACCCGTCCAGCACACCACACCACACGTCAACACCCGTCCCAGCAACACCACACGTCAACACCCATCCAACAACACCACACATCAGCACCCGTCCAGCAACACCACACGTCAACACCCGTCCAGCAGCACCACACTACACGTCAACACCCGTCCAGCAACACCACATGTTAACACCCGTCCAATAACACCACAACACCCGTCCAGAAACACTACACGTCAACACCTTAATGTAATCACAACACAGCCTGACACTTCCTAAGATACGCAATACCGGTTGACATTTATGTGTGCCGCAAGTTTGTTAAGGTCGTCACGTTTTACACTCTCTAATTCCGTCCGTCTGTAACTTTATCTGCTTCCCTGCATCTATCCCTTATTTCGTATCTATTCCTCATTCTCACACACTGGTGGCTTTGTTCCCTCATTTTCACAGATAACTGTACAAATTTTCACACACACACACACACACAGTGTATTTTTGAAATAAATGCATGAACATTAATTTATATTTGAGTTTGTTTATGTATATTTGAGAGCTAACTTTGTGTGTGTGTGTGTGTGTGTGTGTGTGTGTGTGTGTGTATGTGTGTGTGTGTGTGTGTGCGCACTCACCTATTTGTGAAGTGTATGTGTACTCACCCATTTGTGAAGTGTGTGTGTGTACTAACCTATTAAAGTGTACACGTACGTACACGTGGACCTATCCCACCCCTACCCTACTACCTGCATGGAACACTCACGCAACAAGAGGCAGGTAATTTGAGCCTATTACCTGGCCCTATGTGACCCGTCCACGACCTAAACTGATCATTTAACTCCTATTAGCCTTGAGCCAGGTAGCTCAGGACTGGTCGAGGGTAGATGAGGGGTCGGGTGAGGGGATATGGAGAACAGAGAGGTAGGTAGAGGGGACATAACAATAATGAAGAGGTGTGAATGGTAGGGAGAAAGAAGTTGGGACGTAAAGATAGGTATGAGAGAAATGAATAAGGGTAGAGAGAATATAACTGATAGAAAGGGACATTGCTGAAAGGCAATGAATGGGAAAAACAAGGAAGAGAAGAGTAAATTAGAGGAACCGGCAAAAGTAAGAGTGGAAGGTGAAGTTAGGTTAGATAAGATTGTCAGGAAACAGGACAAGTGTTTCCTGACACCGGTCTTAGTCAAATGATGACCCACCGGTGGAGCTTTTGGTCACATGTCTGACGCCTTCCACTGGCTTACCAGTCCACCCCTTCAAAAATCATGGCAATGATTATGACCACTTCATTTCTAATGAAGTTAGGTACAGGGAAACGAGAAAGAGGCATCAATCATTGAGTGAGTTATAATACTGATTTCCATCTAAACAATATACTAGTATATCTAGTTATTTAGTTAGGATCAAAGTTCACTCATAGTGAAAAAAACTTTTAGTAAAAGAGACATTTTGGCAAGAACTAAAAATAATATAGGTTTTCATAATATTTGTATTAATATTAATTCAAATAAGAGTAGAATTTAAATTAAACAAATACTGGATTGATATTATGAAGATTGAGTTAAAAATGAGTATAAGAGGGGAAATAATATTTAGAAGGTAGTTTAGAGGCAAGAACAGGATGCATTTATGATTAGAGGAAGATAATAGAGGTTGTGACAGACAGAAACTGTATTAAACAAGGACACGATGGGAGGAGAGAGAAACGTTCAATATAATATGAGCCTTAATTGATGTTTCGCTCTCGGAGTGGGTTTTATCAAGTCATAAACAGGTGACTATTTGTCGTGTGGGTTCTTGATGGATTTGGATTAATAATACACACGTAGGATGTCTTGGTAGCGTATAATATAGATGATAAGGGGTAGCACTCAGCCTGACCTGTCTCCTTTCCTATGTCTCACCTAGAACTGCCCTGCCCAGTGACTGGAGGGCAACGGCGGCATTCAAACATGCTAGGTCAGCAGTGAGTCACTAACGGTTAGTGATCACGTAGGGAGCTGTGACTCAGTAACGGTTATTGGTAAGATACAAATACTACTACTGAACTACTACTGACAGCTCGGCCATGTTACGTATGGCGTCCTGACATACAGCTAATACAAACTAGAGGCGACAGTTGTACGGCTCAGCTTCTTTCGCAATTCTGATAAGCTTTTCCTCTGATGGAGGACCTTCCACTAGGTTGTAAGCCGTGAACGAATGGCAGTAAACCTTACTTCAAGATTATATGCATGGCCATTGAACAAAGGTAAAGCATCAAGAGAGTCACGAGGAAAACTATAGGGTCTCTGTGTCTGATGTGCTCTAGCAGTCGATAAGGAACTATTAAGAATGTCCGCAGGGACAGCATCAGCCTGAGAGGCCTGATTGACGTCATTTACTACAGTACCACTCGAAGGTATGTGAGACATAATTGCAAAGTTGCACAAAAATAATTAAGGCAAGAACAATGAATAATAAAAGATATGACACAAGTAGTTAAAATTGAAATGAAAAAATATTTAACTAGTTTTGCATAAGTAATTAAAATGTTTAAGACACACTGCATGATAAAGGACAACTCACTGAAATGAACTGTTCAAGATAAAGAAACGCATTGAAAATGCAAGAAAAAGGAAATTTTACTGTAATTTGAATTAATTCAATAAAGAAATTTACTAATAAAATTGTAAATCAATGCAAAAAGTATAAAACAGAATCACTAAATATTATGCAATTTTAAAATTTGCAGGAAAAACAAATTTTCTAAAAAGAAATTGGCTCTAAAGAAATTAATATGATGACACAACTAAGTGAATTGTAATACTGAAAAGATTGCACTGAATTATAATTTTATCACTTTGTAGAAATGAACAATGATTAAAATAAAATAGAACACAGAATACTATATAAAAAAAAATTATGAAAGAAATTAATCACTGCAGAACAATAAATTTAACAATGCAAGTAAGTTGCAGAATTAGGCAATTTATCAATAAAAATTTGCACTGGGAACATGTAGCTTGAACACTTCAACTCTTAATTGCAAATTAGGCAAAGCAATTTACTCAAAGCAATGATAACACTTTACTTTAAATATGTACACTAAGAGTGAATTTGTTCAAAGAAATATTGATAATATGAATAAAAAAAATGACACAATATACAAAACAAAGAAAGTGAGCACTTACTGGCTGCAGGGAACACAACCACAACAAGAGTTACTCACTTCACTTATTGGATAATTGTTCTTGCAACAAGATCTTGCAGTGACCAAGATATGAAAGATTGCTCTTGCTGCATACAAGATAATGGTACAAGATTCTGCAAAAAATCAAGGGAATGAGGTATACTCACAGGTATACTCTAGGTATACTCTGCAAATATAGTCGCACTAGAAACTTCTTGAATAAAAATGAATAAGTGTGTTGCTAGGCACTCAAGAGAATATTGCTACAGACTGCTAAAGTTAAAACAGGTGATGTTGCACAAATAAAATGAATTGAGCACAATAAGTGGTACACGATGAAATAAATTGGTAATTTAATATACTGGGAAAAATGTAGTTACTGAGACAAGGCAAAATAATAGCAGGAAAACTCATGAAAAATGCTATGAAAATGAGGCAAAAGAAGAAAATAATATTACACAACACTGAAAGAACACAAGGTAAAACAAATAAGTAAGCGCTTCACTGAATGACTGAAAAAAAAATATTTAAAAAAATTATCCTGCACACAAGTTAATGAATAAATAAATAATATATATATATATATATATATATATATATATATATATATATATATATATATATTTTATATATATAAATGAAACATGAAAATGAATGATAACACTGGAAAAGTATTGTAAATTAATGGACAAGAAAACACTGAGTCTATACTGAAGGCACAAGTCTCTGGACAACACAATTCACTGTAGAAATGTCACACATGCTAACGTCTTTACAAAGAAATTGCCTCTAAACTGTGTGAAGGTCTGGGAGCGACGACTGGAGGTGGTGACGAGGGAGGAGGTGGAAGGATGAGGGAAGAGCTTCCAATGTACTCTCGCAGAATCTATGACGAAATTGCGTATAACTCGAACTACACATCTAGGCTTTCAATGGTGGCCCTCAGGTGAAATACAGCTCTTGACCCGATGTGTAGCCATTAAAATGGATGATAGGACCCCAGTGGAGAAAAACACAGGTGGGGAATGGCTGGAGTGAGTGGGTGGCGGTGATGAGTTGTGGAGCGCTGGGTGAGTGGCGTCCCCGGGCGTCTAGCTGGCTCCCACACTACTAGGCACTTGAATATTCTAAGCTGGGCTGGCTTAAAAACCCACAAATACCACAGAGATGGTAAATACCACTCTTACTAGCATCCAACTGGTAGCACAAAGTTATATATATTGGAGACAATACTTCAAAGAGCAACTGGCTTGGCTGGAGAAGCAGCTGGCTTAAGCCCTCGAGACTGGCTGACTTGAATGTTTGTAACTATGCACACAGCATGAAGGAGCAGATTGGATGACTGAAGAGACAGACTGAATGATTGGCTGAGGCAGGCTGGATGATTAACTGAGGCTCTCTCCTATAGACTGGCTTAACTGGCTGGCTCAACAGCAAAACCCGGATCAACTCCTCGAAGGTTAGCAATTAACACGATAACTAAGCCAGGAAGCTGAAGAAACTGGCCTGGACAGTTGAAGAAGCCGGCTGAGTGGCTGGCTTTGGGTGGGTGGTGTGTGGGGTGAGTGTAGGATGGCGGGCTGGCTGGCTTGGCACTCACACAATGACATGGCCTTATCTTCTTAAATCTGCGTAAATACCCTAATCCATGCCCACAACGCTGCCACCAATTTGTCATGTGGGTTCTTTATGGATTTTAATTAATACACACGTAGGATGTCTTGGTTGCGTATAATATAAATGATAAGGGGTAGCGCTCAGAGCCTGACCTGTCTCCTTTCCTATGTCTCGTCTAGAACTGCCCTGACCACTGATGTGCACCATGCTGGGCACTACTGTTGTGCACCATGCTGGGCACTACTGTTGTGCACCATGCTGGGTACCACTGTTATGCACCATGCTGGGTACCACTGTTGTGCACCATGCTGGGTACTACTGTTGTGCAGCATGCTGGGTACCACTGTTGTGCACCATGCTGGGTACCACTGTTGTGCACCATGCTGGGTACTATTGTACACCATGCTGGGCACCACTTGTGCAGCATGCTGAGCACTACTGTTGTGCACCATGCTGGGCACTACTGTTGTGCACCATGCTTGGTACCACTGTTGTGCACCATGCTGGGTACTACTGTTGTGCACCATGCTGGGTACTACTGTTGTGCATCATGCTGGGCACTACTGTTGTGCACCATGCTGGGCACTACTGTTGTGCACTATGCTGGGCACCCTGTTGTGCACCATGCTTGGCACCACTATTGTGCACCATGCTGGGTACTACTGTTGTGCACCATGCTGGGTACCACTGTTGTGCACCATTCTGGGCACCACTGTTGTGCACCATGCTGGGTACCACTGTTGTGCAGGATGCTGGGCACCACTGTAGTGCACCATGCTGGGTACCACTGTAGTGCACCATGATGGGTACCACTGTTGTGCAGGATGCTGGGTACCACTGTAGTGCACCATGCTGGGTACCACTGTAGTGCACCATGCTGGGTACCACCGTTGCTTCTTGGCTGGTGTACGGAGTTGACTACACGGTAACATAAGCACGTAACAAGACATAAGGTTTGGTTTTCAATAATGCTTCATACTTGGAGAGGGTTTCGGGGGTCAACGCCCCTGCGGCCCGGTCTGTGACCAGGCCTCATGGTGGATCAGGGTCTGATCAACCAGGCTGTTACTGTTGGCTGCACGTAAGCCGACGTACGAACCACAGCCTGGGTGATCAGTTACTTTAGGTGCCTGTTCAAAGCCTTCTTGAAGAGAGCCAGGCTTGATCTCTGACCGGGCCGCGGGGGCGTTGACCTCCGAAACCCTCTCCAGGTATACTCCAGGTATCTCCATGGGTCTATAACATTGTTGCTGTAGAGCAAAACGACTATTTGACCCAATAGTAAAGGTATTCAACCTATCTCTTCAATCAGGACAGATGCCAGTCAGTCAAATGTGGTCCTCATTCGTAAAAAAAAAAAAAAAAAAAGTTTCCATACTGTTCAGCTTGTGTTCCTTGACATATTTTTGCTTTGAAATTGACTTTTAGTCTTTCACGTTTCTTCAGGTAGTGTTCCATATGTTTGTACTTAATGAATAAGTAGAATGTAATGAGCACTTGTCAGTGTTTAGTAATAACCCACATGCAGACAGAAACTGCTGGGGTCCTCTTGAGCAGATACAAGTATCAGCTGAAGAGGACCCCAAGCAGGGGGGTCGAAATATACAGATAGTATTTAAGGTGAAGTAGCTATAGAGTTGATGCTACTCTGAGTGTCTTGTGTGTTTAGTGAGTTTGTTTATGGGGAGAAAGGGAGGTTGATAAGAGGTTGGCAAAAAGGGGCGCAGACCCATCCCAACAGTTCGGTGAACCTTGCCTATTTATATTTCACCAGTGTTGAAAATTTGTATTCGATCAGACGAGGAATTCTCAAGTTATAAACGAAGACCTTGGAGGAAAAAATAGAAAACTGTATTTGAGTACGTGACCGGCTCTTCAATGTATCGTGAAAATTAAAACAAGGTCATAAAAATGGGTGTTTTCAGTGTTTGTCAGTCTTCACTTCTCATTTGTATTATTTTTCAACTCTCTGCAATCATGTCCCCCTCTAGGGAGGTTCCTTGATGCTGGTGAGGGGTTCTTGATCTAGGGAATTGGATCTGTGCTCCAGTTCCCTGAAATAAGCCTGAATGCCTTCCCTACCCCCCCAAGCGCTGTATAATTCCTACGGGTTTAGGGCTCCCCCATGATGATAATTTACAATGCTGTAAGGAAAAATGGATGTTTACCTTTTTTTAAGAAAATGGAATTTGCTATCCTGCCACGAGCTGTCAGCGAAAGTCAGCTGAGGGATTGAAAGACATCTGAGGGGTTAAAACTAAGAATACAAAGCTTCCTTTAAGATACAGTGTCCTTGATAGTCGAGGCTGTCACAAATTATTGCATAAAAAAAAGAGTTTCGATTTTCTCAATAACAGTAATATTAATAAACTGGCACCCATTCACTTCCCAAGATCAATTCGAAAATTTAAGTAAGATGCATCATCTCGTATGGTTTGAAGCTGATCTAAACAGGCATTCTCCAGGTATAGCTCAGAACCCAAGAATTCCAAGTATATGCCGTGTAAATAAAATTAGTAACCTGGAGTATACCTGGAGAGGGTTTTGGGGTCAACGCTCCCACGGCCCGGTCTGAGACCAGGACTCGTGGTGGATCAGGGTCTGATCAACCAGGTTGTTACTGCTGGCCACACGCAAACTGACGTACGAAATACAGCCCGGCTGGTTAGTTATTGACTTTAGGTGCCTGTCCAGCGCCTTCTTGAAGACAGCCAGGGGTCTATTGGTAATCCCCCTTATGTATGCTGCGAGGCAGTTGAACAGTCTTGGGCCCCTGATACTTATTGTGTTGTCTCTCAGTGTACTCGTGGCGCCTCTGCTTTTCATTGGGGGAATGTTGTATCTCCAGCCGAGTCTTTTGCTTTCATAGGGAGTGATTTTCGTGTGCAAGTTTGGTACCAATCCCTCTAGGATTTTCCAAGTGTATATTATCATGTATCTTTCTCGCCTGCGTTCCAGGGAATACAAAGCAAGGGACTTCAACCCTTCCCAGTAATTTAGGTGCCTTATCGTACTTATGTGTGCCGTGAAAGTTCTTTGCACACTCTCCAGGTCAGCAATTTTGCCTGCCTTGAAGGGGACAGTCAGTGTACAGCAGTATTCCAGCCTAGAGAGAACAAGCGATTTGAAGAGAATCATCATGGGCTTTGCGTCCCTAGTTTTGAAGGTTCTCATTATCCATCCTATCATGGTAGAATTAATAGTAGAATTACCGACAGAATGTGAGGTAAATGGACACAGATGTAACTAATGTGATATTTTGACAAGGTTTCGCTCTCCAGGAGCTTTTGTCAAGCGTAACTGCTTTACCAAGCTACTGGAGTGAAACCCTGTCACAAAATGTCACATTAGTTGCATCTGTATCCATTACCGAAATAAGATTACTTCTGCACAGTATAAATTTAGAGGGTAATATCCTCTTAATAATCTTTATCAGCCAATAAAAACTTAAAGTTTTACGAGAGGCACACTTAAATTATTTAAGTAATATTTGAGAAATTTAGTTGGCCAATTAGTAAGTTTATTTAGGTACAGGTACACGTAAGTACAATTATCATACATAGTTTAACATATGTGTAAATTACCTAGGATAAACCCCAAAAAGATCAAAGTGACTTATTTACATTGAGGTCCTTCACAGTCCAGTGATAACTTATTTACATTGAGGTCCTTCACAGTCCAGTGATAACTTATTTACATTGAGGTCCTTCACAATCCAGTGATAACTTATTTACATTGGGGTCCTTCACAATCCAGTGATAACTTATTTACATTGGGGTCCTTCACAATCCAGTGATAACTTATTTACATTGGGGTCCTTCACAATCCAGTGATAACTTATTTACATTGGGGTCCTTCACAATCCAGTGATAACTTATTTACATTGGGGTCCTTCACAATCCAGTGATAACTTATTTACATTGGGGTCCTTCACAATCCAGTGACAACTTATTTACATTGGGGTCCTTCACAATCCAGTGACAACTTATTTACATTGGGGTCCTTCACAATCCAGTGATAACTTATTAAGCAACGCCAGTGTCGATAGTTTAACGCAGATGAGAAGAGGGTTTCTCATGGTATTGCATGGAAGTCAAGAATGATAAAGCTGAGCAGGGGGGTCCCTTATACCCGCCAGTAATTGCATTAGCCTTTCGCTAATAAGAGTAACCAGCGTTGAAAATTCGTCAGCCGATCGTATGACGCTTTCTTAAATTATCAAAGTAAACCTTGGAAGTAGAAAAAGATTGTCAGTCCCTTAAAGGCATTCCTTTCGCAGATACCTCAAACGTGAGCAAGAGAGAGAGAGGGAGAGAGAGAGAAGGAGAGGGGAGACCGAAGCTTTTATGTTTCTGGAAGCGAGAAATTGGACACCTGTCCATCCCAAGAACCGGTGACTCCTCACGGCTTCCAAGAGCCTAAGTCTCAGTCTCTCTCTCTCTCTGATGGTGGAACAAAAGTTTAAAAAGAGGGTAAGAAGGGAGGGAAAGGTAGGGAAAAGAACGTGTGTTTTCATGGAATGTTGGAGATGCTGGAAGTGTTGGGGATGCTGGGAGTGTTGTGTTGATGCTGGGAGTGTTGTGTTGATGCTGGGAGTGTTGTGTTGATGCTGGGAGTGTTGGAATATATACGAGTATACAGGAACGTTCGGAAATGAAATTGACGTTGTTCATCTCTTTTAAGAAAATACAGGCAACAAAATTCGGATAAACTGGTTAAGTGCTATTTTTGTTTGGAGCACTGAGAATTGTTGGGCAGAATTGTTATATATTGTGCTGTGTTACACAATCGCATCACTGATTCTATACAATACCTACAACTTGATAAATAAGACACATGCGCAAAATTTAGCTAAACTTTTCGTCTGCGCAGCAGGCAGCTTAAGTCGAATATAACATGAAAATAAATCTTTAATTTTAAATTACTATTATGATCATACAGAAATATTCCCATTAACCTCGCAAAGCCCATCAGAAAACACGATAATTTAGGGTTCTATAAATATGGGGTGCACAATAAACTAGGCTCTTAGAGAAGCAAAATCTAATCTATACATATTTATGCAACAGTTAAAGTTTGTAAATCTCTTTTAGGCGTATGTGTATATAAACAAGTACCATCCGAAGTTCTCCTTAATAATAATAATAATAATAATAATTATTATTATTATTATTATTATTATTATTATTATTATTTCTACTAGTACATTATACAACTTATACAGACCATAGGTGACACCAGTAACATACTATACAGAAAGCCTCTGGTTTTCAAAGCATTTCTGACAGCTTAGGTTAATTTTGTCCAACAGGATGCGACCCACACCAGTCGACTAACACCCAGGTACCTACTTCTAGGTGAACAGGGACAGCAGGTACCTTAAGGAAACACGCCGCCAAGGTTGCCACCCTTACCGGGGATCGAACCACGGACCTCATTGTGTATTGAGCTTAAAGCTGCCAGGACTTTGCTGGCCTTGGGTCATCAGTCGATAGATAAGGTGTAGCTAGATTGACACTCCTTATTGGCTCTGACGTCAGGATCATTAAATAGTCTTGACCAATCAGAGGGATCCTTTGCCGCCATTGGTCTAATTGCTTCAGGTAGATTACCTTCATTTGCTCGTAATTACCTTCACGTGCTCAGCATTATTTACTGTATCAGTTTAAGTGCTAGGAGACACTGTTGTGCCAGTTTAAGTGCTAGGAGACACTGTTGTGCCAGTTTAAGTGCTAGGAGACACTGTTTATTGTGTCAGTTTAAGTGCTAGGAGATACTGTCTATTGTGCCAGTTTAAGTGCTGCTGTTACAACAGTAACCACAGAACTAACAACAGAAGCAGCAGCAGTAATAACGACAACAGCAGCAGTAAGAGCAGCACTAATAACAGCATTAACAGCAGCAGCAGTAACAACAGCGGCAAGAATAGCAGCAGCAGTAACAACATCAGCAGCAGTAATAACAACAGCAGCATTAACAGCAGCAGCAGCAGCAAGAACAGCACCAGCAAGAACAGCAGCAGCAGCACCAGCAAGAACAGCAGCAGCAGCACCAGCAAGAACAGCAGCAGCAGCACCAGCAAGAACAGCAGCAGCACCAGCAAGAACAACAGCAGCAGCAAGAACAGCAGCAGCAGCAGCAGCAAGAACAACAGCAGCAGCAAGAACAGTAGCAGCAAGAACAGCAGCAGCAGTAGTAACAGCAGCAGCTGTAACAACAGCAGTAATAACAGCAGCAACAGGACTGGCGTACCCAGCAGTGGCGGTTGAATTTCCAGATAAGCTGGAAACACTTTCTTAATAATAATAACAAGATAGTTAACGTTAATGCTTCTCTCATTTTTCCGGCGTTATCAGGTGTATCCGCCAGGGGAGGGGTGCACTTAGGTGAGTCAGGTGTGGCACTCCCTGGCACTCACACACTGATATAGTGCCATCCTTCTCAACTAAGTCATGGGGAGGGAGGGAGGGAGGGAGGGTTGCTGGTGGTTGGGAAAGGGGAAAAAAAGGGACTGTGTTGGGGAATTTTTGGGGATGTGGCAGGGGAATACTCAAGGAGATACGCTTATGGGGAAAGATGTTTATCCTTTTTGTGGAGTAATATTGATGAGTATTATCGACAGGGAAGGAATATCTCAGCTGATATCTCCCATGTCAATTTTAGGTCAGTTCTGTGACCTAAATGTTAAATGTTTGCCATACCTTAACTGAGCTTTCAACTCTGACCTTGATGTTTAGTTACAATAACAACTGACCTTCCAGATTTGACCTAGATGTTAAGTAGTTGATATAACACAAATGACCTTTCAGTTTTGTGACCTTAATATTAAATGCTTACCATAGCTCAACTGACCTTAAACTTTCTTAAATTAAAAGTTTTTCCTCTTTATATATCATTATATTTTTTTTCCGTTACATGTGACCTTAATATTCTTTGTACATGACCTTAATATAATTTCTGTCATATAAGAACTTATTATAGTTGTCTTGTATGTCTGTGTTCTTCTATCTTAGTATGTTAGTTTGGTAAGTCCAAACTTAAACATGACCTTAAATACCTCAGAATGTTGAACATGAACTTAAGTTGAACTAAACATTTTCCTCTTTGTAAACGGTGGATTCAGGAAAAAGTGACTGCTGTATGCAGTGTCGCATCTTATCAAACACAGAGCAAAGCCGGTTAGGTGGACTTGAGTCCTGGAGGGTGAAAGTAGAGTGCCTGCACTCTGAAGGAGGGGTGGGGGGGATGTTGCAGCTTGCAGGGTCAACTGAACACTTGTGTAAGTGCGCTTCTGGTAAGAGGGTGACTGAATGGGTGGTGGTGAAAGTGACTTATGTGTAGTTTAAACATGTGTTCATCACACTGAAGGCTCGACCCTCCGTCCGCATAGCACAAAACACACACTTCACTCACGCCATAATAATAACAATATTTTTATTTCTACAAGTACATGTACAAGGTATACAGGCCTAGCTGACATCAATGACATACTACTATATAGAAAGCCCCTTGTTATGCTGAACATTTCGGGCAAATTAGGTCAGTTTTGTCCCAGGATGCGACCCACACCAGTCCACTAACACCCAGGTACCCATTTTACTGATGGTGAACATAGACAACCGGTGTAAAGAAACACGTCCGATGTTTCTACCCCTTCGCCGGGAATCGAACCGTGTGAAGCGACAGCTTTAGCCACCATGCCACGGGGCCAAAGCCACCAGGCCACGGGGCCACAGCCACCAGGCCACAGCCACCAGGCCACAGCCACGGGGCCACATCCACCAGGCCACATCCACCAGGCCACGGGGAGTGGAGAGCTGGGACTCAGCAACACACCTAGAGGAAGGTTCGTATCGTAGAAGGAGAAACGATCGCGCCACCCATGACGCATGACACATCTCACAGAAACCACCGGTAGTTTTATCGTAGTCCGTCACGTCTCACCCTGAAAGTCTCGAAGAAGTTTATGTATACTGTAAGGTGTGTATTGTTTATGCACACTGAAAGTGTATCCTTCATTGTATACTGTAAAATGTGTCTGTATATACACCGTACCGGAATATGTATATCTGTATATACAGCTATTTGTATGGTGTGTATCCCTCTGTGTATATACACTAAAAGGTGTGTCCCCTCAAGAGTATATATACTATGTGTGTATACCTCTGTATATACACTGAAATGTGTATATACAGAGGTGTATATATATAATGTGAGTTATATCCATGTGTATATACATTGTAAGGTGTGTGTATCTCTGTTTATACACTGTAAGGTGTATAAACACACTTTACAGTATATGCACTGTATCCCTCAGTGTATTTACTGTAAAGTGTGTATCCCTCTTGTTTATATACACTGAAATGTGATCCTCAGTATATATATATATATATATATATATATATATATATATATATATATATATATATATATATATATTAGAGGATGTGTCCTTCAGTGTATATAAATTGTAAGGTGTGTCACTTGTTTATATACACTGAAAGGTGTGCGTCTCGGTGTATATATAATGTACGCTGTGTGTTCCTCACTTAAAGGTGTGTATTCATCAGTGTGTATACTGAGTTTAATCCTTAATTTATGTATAAAAGTATCCTTGACTGGCTGTGTATAACTTTAATGATCTTCGTGCAGTCGAAAGGCTCTGAACCCAATAAACTAATCGCTAGCGCACTCAGCTCACACACTGAGCTCCGGAGGTCGATCCCCGGTACTGCTGGAAAACATTAGGACGTGTTTCCTTATGACACCTGCTGCCCATGTTCACCTAGGTGTTAGTCGACTGGTGTGGGTCGCATCCTGGGGACAAAATTGACCTAATTTGCCCAAATGCTCTGCATAACAGCGGACTTTCTATATAGTAGTATGTCATTGATGTCATCTAGACCTGTATACCTTGTACATATACTTGTAGAAATAAAGATTATTATTATTAGTAGTAGTAGTAGTATAAACCTGCGGGTCTAAGCAAGATAAAAACTTTACGGGGACAAAATCTAAGCAAGCTAAATTCTGTGTATGACATAGTCTAGGCAAGATAAGGTTTAGAAAAGCTAAAACTTGTTTGAGGTAAGTCTAAGAAAGATCTGCTTCGTATGGGCCAGTAAGCCTGCTGCAGTGTTCCTCCAGTCTTATGTTCTTACTTGAAGATTCAGTCTAATGAAGATATTCTAGGAAAGATAAAACTAAGATAAAGTTGAAGAAAGATAGTTTAAGAGATACAGTTTAAGGGAAATTTAATCTAAGAAAGTTCTAAGAAAGTCTAAGGAAGGTGAAGTCCAGGAAAGATTAAGAAAGTCTAACAAAGTTGAAGTCTGTGGTGGGTAGGAGAGGCGGAACTCAGACTTCCATAAAAGCATTGTGTTAATGACTCTTGAAATCGTAATGGCGCAATTGTAAACAATCCAGTGAACAGAGTGGGCTTGGCACCCAGGACAAGCCAGTCTTACGTCCTAGTTTTGATTGCTCTTATAACCCAGAGGAAGCCAGTTTCAAATGCTAGTTTTAGCACCAGGATGTCGTGGGTTTGAACACCCCGAGCCGTTGATTGAACCGCTGTTATGTTAGGATCGTAACTCTTTTGTTTGCAGGATGACCGCTGCTCAGCATTGAGCAGTGAGCTGAATGTTTCTTCAGCATAATGTAAACTTTTAATACTGCCCGAAGTTGAAGGTGCAACTATTGGTACTTACTTAAAATACATCATACTTAAAGTATGATGAGAAACACACTACTTAAAGAATACCTCAACACTTACACTGCACCTGTACACGTGTGTTAGTTACCATTTTGTCCAAGGCACATGTCGATTAGACACTAGGCCTGTGTGTTTGTGTACTCACCTATTTGTGGTTGCAGGGGTCGATTCATAGCTCCTGGCCCCGCCTCTTCACTGGTCTCCACTCTCTCCTTGCTCCATGAGCTTTATCACACCTCTTCTTAAAGCTATGTATGGATCCTGCCTCCACTAAATCACTTTCCAGACTATTCCACTTCCTGACATCAATATGACTGAAGAAATACTTACTTCCTGACTTCCCTGTGACTCTGAGTCTTCAGCTTCCAATTGTGACCCCTCGTTTCTGTGTCCCATCTCTGAAACATCCTGTCGCTATCCACCTTGTCAGTTCCTCTCAGTATTTTATATGTCGTTATCATGTACCCCCGTTTCCTCCAGTGTGTGTGTGTGTGTGTGTCTACCATCAAAACAGTTATGGCTCTTATTCAAGGAAACATCTCGCCATCAGAACTGTAAATTGATAAATGAAACTCTTGTACAACATTGGGGTATCTTTATTCTGGAAACGTTTCGCCAGCTAGTGCCTTCTTCAGTACAATATAGAGAAGAACAGTGGAATACGAGGAGTTTGAGGTAATCAGTCCCTCAGCCTGGAGTCGATGTGTTCAGACCATCAGTCTGGATAAATGAACAGCATATTAGCGGATTATTATAATCATGGGTGATCGCTAAACCCGTAGGATTATACAGCGCCTTTGGGGGAAGGGATGGAAGGTATTCAGGCTCAATTCAGGGAACCGGAGCACAGGTGCAATTTCCTAGATCAAGAGCCCCCTCAGCAGCGTCAAGGAACCTCCCTTGAGGGGCACATAAGCGGAGAAATGACTTATATACTGCAGACAGATGAGGTGAAGCAGTGGTATGGGACTGAAGAAGTCACTGGCTGGCGAAACGTTTCCAGAAGATATTCAAATGTTAAACAAGTGTCTCATTTATCAACTTGTCGGTTTTCTGAACTAATTACAGAACTAAAAAAAACGCTCGTGGCGAAACGTTTCTTTTAAAAAAAATATCATAACTGTACTTGCATGTGTTGTTCTTCATTTAGGTTTCTGAAGTTACTTCCTGCCAAGCTTGCACATAATACTGATGATTCCTCAAGACGAGGTGTTAATCTTCAAGATGATACGTTGTCTTCGGCCTTCTTTCTCTGGCTTCCATCTTCATTACTTTGCATTTATTACAACTGAATCCTAAATAGATGCTTTTTGTACCATTCTTTCAGTTTATCCTAGCCCTCTTTTCGTTTTTTCAACCTTGTTCCAATCATAACTTCTCCATTAACTTCGTATGGACGACAGGTGTTGACAGGAGGCAATAACTCACCACCTCGGTAAAGTAGAAAACAGTACAGGACCAAGGACAAATCCTTGGGGATCCCACTAGGTATTTTTTCCCAAATTAACGTTTCCTCTCTCACGGGGACACTCGTGCTCTCTCAGGTATTATTTAGTTGAGTACATTTCCGTTCGCCACGACCTTTTTGTTTTTCATTTTATTAAATAGTCCAGTCTTCATCTGTGTTAATTTCCTATCGTGGTACCTAAATGTTATCTTAATTCTTCCTGTCAGTTAACTAATGTTATATATTTTAGGTTAATGCAATGTGGTTTAAGACAGATTGCGTCGAGTAGGCTCCATAAACCTATAAAACGGTTTTAACTACAAATAAAAGCATCCGCGATACGTCTGGCAACAATTTGTTCGTAAAAAGAAACATGAAACGTTAAAATCTGCACGATTATGACTCGCTATGTGGGAATCAGCTGGTGTTTCTTGCTTGTCACCTCATCACTTTCTTTCAGCACCCAGGGTAAGATTTTTCTCTGGACTCGTTGCATTTTAAGCATCCAACTTTCTCAGGTGTCTCACTTCTTTTTTACCAGTAAATAAAGATAATTTTTTTAGGCAGAGAGAAAAAGACTAAAGAAAGAAAAAGGCACAGTGGGAGATAACGAAGATACGCACACATACACACACACTCGACCCCTGCAACCACAAATAGGTGAGTACACACACTCAGATGAAGTGAAACACTCTAGAGAGCGATGTAGTAGAGGCAGGATCCATACACAGCATTAAGAAGAGGTACAACAAAGTTCTTAAAGAAGGGAGAGAGTGGACCTTGTAGCGACCAGCGAAGAGGCGGGGCCAGGAGCTGCGAATCGACCCCTGCAACCACAAATAGGCGAGTACACACACAAGGTGCCGGTTTTTCACACACCAGCCGACAGTACTGGAGAGTACGGTGATACGTATGCTAAGAACCATATTTTTAAATAATACGATACCAAACGTACCAACAAGGTCCAGTAATCCACTCATCCCAAATAGTAAATCTTTCCCATTTTGCTGACGTTCAGGTTTTAAAATAGAGTTAATTCAGTAAGTGGCTCATCACAGAAACAGATGCAATGTTTGTATCATTCACAGAAACATGTGTACAAACCACCGTCAACAAGGTCAAGGGAATTAACCAAATGAAGAAGATAGACAAGCTGCCTTGAAAAACCTACACTCAACATTATCATCCTTGGGATTTCAACCTTCTAAATGTGACACAGAAGATGGCAAACAAAAGCATACCTTTACCTTTGATATACCTTTGATGAGTTCCGAGAATTTTTCTATCCCCGGAGCCCGGCCATGGGTCAGGCTCGTCTGGTGTTTGCCTGGTCAACTAGGCTACTGCTGGTGGCCCACATATCCATTACAGCCTGGTTTATCGGGCACCTGGTGGAGATACTTGTCCAGTGTCCTCTTGTCCCACCAGTGTTTCTGATATCTTCTGGTAAGATGTTGAATAATCTGGGGCCACAGACGTTGATAGTGTTCCCTTATTGTGAGCCAGAAACAGTACCTAGGAAGCACATTAACCTAACAGACACGCACCAGAGACCTGTGACCCCGTGGCCTGGCTGGCAAAGCCCGGGTTCGATTCCCGGCGGGGTGAAAACATTTCGACGCGTTTCCTTACACCTGTTGTCCTGTTCACCTAGCAGCAAATATGTACCTGGGTGTTAGACGACTGGTGTGGGTCGCATCCTGGGGGACAAGATTGAGGACCCCAATAGAAACAAGACAGTCCTCGATGGCGCACTGCCTTTTTTGTGTTATCCTGGGTGGCTAACCCTCTGGGGTTAAAAATCCGAACGAAATCCTATCTTATCTTAGCTTATCTTATCTGTGGGTAGTTCGATTTGAACCCACAGATAACAGGACCTACTAGAAATAAAAATACACTAGACTTGATCTTCACGAAGAATGAGGAACTGATGTAGCAATCTCAGATACGTTATACCTCGTTCACAACCTACGTGGAGTACTAACAAACATAAATTATATATTCTTGCTTGGAATCCACCATTCTCTTAGTCTAAGACCTATAATTCTGTTAGCTTGAAACCGATCATTCTATTAGCCTGAAACTTGGCATTCTCTTAGTCTGAAACCTGGCATTCTCTTAGTCTGAAACCTGGCATTCTTTTAGTCTGAAACCTGGCATTCTCTTAGTCTGAAACCTGGCATTCTCTTAGTCTGAAACCTGGCATTCTCTTAGTCTGAAACCTGGCATTCTCTTAGTCTGAAACCTGGCATTCTCTTAGTCTGAAACCTGGCATTCTCTTAGTCTGAAACCTGGCATTCTCTTAGTCTGAAACCTGGCATTCTCTTAGTCTGAAACCTGGCTTTCTCTTAGTCTAAAACCTGGCATTCTGTTAGTCTAAAACCTGGCATTCTGTTAGCCTGAAACCTGGCATTCTGTTGCAATGAATGATGTTAAGAGGGGAGACAGATTACCATCTCAGAGGAGCGACATAAACAGTTGTAGTGGTTTGATGATGGTCGTGTTTGTGCTGGTCGTGAACGCATCCTGTCGTGCTCGCAGTCGTGACGGGGCCGACAATGCCGAAAGGAAGAGGTTTTAAGTACACTTCGAGTGACTAACTTTGTGGACATCCGGAAAAAAGACGAAAATAGACAAGAAGTCGCGGTACTGTACGTAAAAATGTCTTTCCGGCGGGTTTCTGTGTATGTACGTGAGAGATGAAGAGACTGATCTTCAAAGGAACTTTCTCTGTCTCCTTTCAAGCGTTTCTGCCTCTTTCCTTTTTTTCCTTCGTTACAACAACTTGCCGTAATTCTCAGACGATTTTAGATTTTGCCCCCGAAGTGGCTAGTTTATTGTGCACTTGTATCCATCCTGTGGAGGGCAGCGCAAGAGCGTATGGATACACAATAGGCCTAGGAACTAGGCCCCAAAATTGTTAACAGGAGTACATCTGGATTTATATCTACAGTTCACTTATCTGTTACAAGCAAATTTAGAAGATTTAGAAAATTTAGCAAATTTAAAAAAAATGCTTAGCATATCTGGTATCTTATTTTTTATTAATAAGCTATCTTGACATGTCACTACATTCTAGTGGACAATTAAGAACATAGTGTTCAAGGCCTGACCACATAATTTGCATTTGGTTTGATCATCTGACGGATATTGAACTGATTAACTTCCTAACAAATAGAACGTAAGAAGTAATAGTAAGCAGTGAAATCACGGTGGTGCTACGGTGAAAAGTTCTCTCCCCCAAGGCACGGTACTCACCGCCTCTCCCCCAAGGCACGGTACTCACCGCCTCTCCCCAAGGCACGGTACTCACCTTCTCTCCCCAAAGGCATGGTACTCACCTTCTCTCGCCCAAGGCACGGTACTCGCCGCCTCCCACGTCTCTCGTCCCCGGTTTTTTGACATAGGGAAATATATCATAACACTGTATCATCCTTTGCAGACGATACTACAATTTGTTTGAAAGTGGCGTTCATAGAAGACACAGCGAGTCTCCAAGCTGACAGACAGACAAACAAACACACACACACACACACACACACACACACACACACACACACACACACACAGGCACATCTGATGCACACATCAACCAAATAACTGCTGCAGCATATGGACGCCTGGCAAACCTAAGCATACCATTCCGACATCTCAATAAGGAATCGTTCAGGACCCTGTACACTGTGTATGGCAAACCTATATTGGAGTATGCAGCACCAGTTTGGAACCCACACCTAGCCAAGCATGTAAGGAAATTCGAGAAAGTGCAAAGGTTTGCAACAAGACTAGTCCCGGAGCTAAGGGGTATGTCCTACCTAGAGAGGTTAAGGGAAATCGACCTGACGACACTGGAGGACAGGGGGGGAGTGGGGGGATATGATAACGACATATAAAATACTGAGAGGAATTGACAAGGTAGACAGAGACAGGATGTTCCAGAGATGGGACACAGCAACAAGGGGTCACAATTGGAAGTTGAAGACTCAGATGACTCACAGGGATATTGGGAAGTATTTCTTCAGTCACAGAGTTGTCAGGAAGTAGAATAGTCTGGGAAGTGATGTTGTGGAGGCAGGATCCATACATAGCTTTAAGAAGAGGTATGATAAAGCTCATGGAGCAGGGATAGAGTGGACCTAGTAGCGACTAGCGAAGAGGAGGGTCCAGGAGCTGTGAACCGACCCCTGCAACCACAAATGGGTGGGTAAACACATACACACAATGAAAATAAGTCACTTTGACCTTTTTGGGGGTTTTCCTAGGTAATTTACACATATATTACTATGCAATACAATGCAAGACAAGCCACGGGGGATCTTCAGTTTAAGATATTTGTGACATGCTAAGAGTAAGTTCCATTTTATTCGGCGTATTTCACACACTCATATAGGCCTGCCTTCCTGACCACTGAACCAGGTGCTAAGGGTATAATGAGTAGGGGCCCCTTGTTATGCTAGCACCTTGGTTTAACCAGCCAATGACAAGGAAGTCCTCCAAAGTTGTGAAGCGATGTGGGACACTCGTGAATCAACAATGGCAGACTTACCTCCAAGTCTGGTCGAAGAGGGTTCTCAGTGTCTCTTGCTTCCATTGCCTTTCTCTACATATCCTCTGTAAATATTGTACATATAATTGCTATGCAGTGTTGCAATAGCAGCAACAGGAGGATTGAGGGAAAGTTTCCTAAGAGTAAGGTAGAGTGGTGACGCTGACTGGCGTCACCACGTTACTTGAATAAGGATGCAAAACAACCTTTCGTGTAGCAATTGACATATCAGGAGTTTGCAATGTTGCAGAAAAGAGGAGGAGGTCCAAGCAAATACGATCAAAGGGAGTGTCAGCAAAGGCGCTCCTTGTGATAGTATTTGCTTGGACCTCCTCTTTTCTGCAACATTGCAAGATCCTGATGATGTGATTGCAACACGAAAGGCCTAGAGCTATCTTTCAACTCTCCCCGTGGTTGTTTTGAATCTTGTATCGCTTGTTCGCTATATTTGCATACTTGAATAAGGATATAAGCAGTTCACGACCTTTACTGGTTTAGAAAGACACGTAAGCAAACACTAGAACATATTAGAAAACGTTTCGGTTATGGGGTCTTGATCAATGTCCCAGAACCGAAACGTCAGTATCTATTACCGAAGTTTATACCATGACCTTTACTGGCAAGACAAGAGCCAGTGCTGAGGGATACCACCACTCTTAATGACACGTGCAGCATTGAAAAAGGAAGGCCCAGATAACTGTATCCTGTGACCTCCCTCCCTCTCAGTGTGACACATATCAAGATTCAGGAACCGAAGGCAAGATAGCAGTATCCTGTAACACACTCAGTGACACATGATCCACATGACCATCAATCTCTCAACGAAGACATACGCTAGAGCTTAAATCAATTGATGTCTTAACGATTGCATTACTTGTGACTTGGTAATGGTCTAGAACTTTGCCGAAATATCAAACTGTTTTCATTTCTAATTTGTGGACAGGTTGTGAATTGTTTCAGCCACCGTGCTGGACAGAATCAGAACCCACAGCGTCAGTACTGGACAGAATCAGAACCCACAGCGTCAGTACTGGACAGAATCAGAACCCACAGCGTCAGTACTGGACGGAATCAGAACCCACAGCGTCAGTACTGGACGGAATCAGAACCCACAGCGTCAGTATTGGACGGAATCAGAACCCACAGCGTCAGTACTGGACGGAATCAGAACCCACAGCGTCAGTACTGGACGGAATCAGAACCCACAGCGTCAGTACTGGACGGAATCAGAACCCACAGCGTCATACTGGACGGAATCAGAACCCACAGCGTCAGTACTGGACGGAATCAGAACCCACAGCGTCATACTGGACGGAATCAGAACCCATGGCTTCAATATTGGACAGAATCAAAACTCACAGGAAGACTCGTGTACTCGCCTAGTTGTACTCACCTAGTCGTGGTTGCTGGGGTCGATTCATAACTTCTGGCCCCGCCTCTTCACTGGCCGCTACTGGGTCACTCTCCCTGCGCCATGAGCTTTACATCGCTTCCCAAACTATTCCACTTCCCGACCACTCTGTGACTGAAGAAATACTTCCTAACATCCCTGTGATTCATCTGAGTCTTCAACTTCCAACTGTGTCCCCTTGTTGCTGTGTCCCATCTCTGGAACATTCTGTCTCTGTCAACCTTGTCCATTCCTCTCAGTATCTTATATGTCGTTATCATGTCCCCCCTATCTCTCCTGTCCTCCAGTGTCGTCAGGTCGATTTCCCTTAACCTCTCCTCGTAGGACATACCCCTTAGCTCAGGGACTAGTCTTGTTGCAAACCTTTGCACTTTCTCTAGTTTCTTTATATGCTTGGCTAGGTGTGGGTTCCAAACTGGAGCTGCATACTCCAATATGGGCCTAACGTACACAGTGTACACTGTCTTGAACGATTCCTTATTGAGATGTCGGAATGCTGTTCTTAGGTTTGCTAGGCGCCCGTATGCTGCAACTGTTATTTGGTTGATGTGTGCCTTAGGAGAAGTGCCTGGTGTTATACTCACCCCAAGATCTTTTTCCTTGAGTGAGGTTTGTAGTCTCTGTCCCCCTAGACTGTACTCCGTCTGCGGTCTTCTTGTACGGGTTTCCACTTATGACGTGCACTGGTGTTAGAACTCCAGGACCTCTGACCAGGCTTGCATCCGCCAGATGATAGGCCTGCCTCTTTTGAATCTCTCAAAACGCCATGAACAGGGCCTTCAGAGTCAGCCTTCCATCAGACTTACAATACAGACAGACGGACCTAGGCATGAGCCCCTCAGGACCCCATATTACAACGCCCTCTACACCTCGACGTACCATGACTCGCTCTGTCTTTAATATTCCTGATCCACTGAAAAGTACCTTCCCTTATCCCTGCCCTTCCCCAACTTTGACTAATCTCTTGGTGGGTGAACTGAGCTTGCTGACGCCTTGCAGCCAGTCCAAGAAACATACCAAATCTTACCCAAAGCAAAACCTCTCTCTTCCTCTTTTTGTCCCTTACCTGACCCCCTGTCACCCTGTCATAGAAACTCCCAGTTTGGTTTTGTAACTAAATTGCAGAGCCTATTCACCCCTCGTCCCTGAAAACCAGTAGGTTTTGGCCGTTAAACCGTTGATATAAGCTCATTCCTTTCTAGGTGCTCCACCACTCTTCTCCTGATAATCTTCTCCATGACCTTGCATACTATACATGTCAGTGACACTGGTCTGTAGTTTAGTGCTTCATGTCTGTCTCCTTTTTTAAAAATTGGGACTACATTTGCTGTCTTCCATACCTCAGGTAATCTCCCTGTTTCGATAGGTGTGTTGAATATTGTTGTTAGGGTGTGTGTGTGTTTGTACCCGACAGTACTGATGGACTCATATTTTTTTAATATATCTTTTTAAAGGAGAAATATACAGGAAGTAGAGGTTTGCTCTGCCTATAGTGCCCTTGTATTGTACTTGTTATAAAGAGCGAGGCTCCTGAACACAGACATCGAACTCATAGGGCTCCCTCAAGGGAGGTTCTTTGATGCTGGTGAGGGGCTCTTGATCCAGGGGGGGAATGGGATTTGTCCTTCCCCTCTTCCTTACAGCAAACATGATTGCCTCCCATTCTCCAGTTATGGCCCCTTCAGCGCCAGTCCAGATGTAATGTGGAGACAACCAGCTTCCAGAAAACAGTTTCTGGAGGCGAAGGAAAAATAGACGCAAATGCAGTATAATGCGATCCTTTATTGGCAACGTTTCGCCCACGCAGTGGGCTTTATCAAGTCACAAACAGAAACGTAGTCAGTAACTGATCGCATTATACCGTACTGTGTATATTTTTCCTCTGTGTCGGTATTTTAGACCATTTACCTCCATCCTGGAGACGAACTGAGAAAGATTCTCTGACGAATCAGAACCTTAGCTCACATTGTGTCAGCTAACCCAACTAATCTTCGTTTTTATTGTGTGTGAGAGAAAGATAGTAGTAGTAGTAATCATCTGTCAAAGGCTCTTGTTGATAGATACGTGGTTTGTGTGTATCTCTTACCATGTGTGTGTCTAGCAGTAGTTACATGTTGTCAAAGACACTTGTTCTGCAGTGTGTTTGTGTTAGTTACTTTTTGTTTAAGGCACTTGTCGATTAACACTGACTTTTTTTTTGCGTGTGGTATGTGTGTGTGTGTGTGTGTGTGTGTGTGTGTGTACTCATCTATATGTGGCTGGAGGGGTCGATCCACAGTTCGTGTGTGTGTTTTATATATATGTTTTTAATTGTTGTGAATGCTCAGTGACTACATAATACTACCACTACTATTGCTATCTATACTACTACTATTATGACTACTACTACTACTACTACTATTATGACTTCTACTAGCTAACTAACTCTCTGGTAATTAGAGAGTAGCGAAGCTGGGATAGGTGAACAGTAGCGCTGGAGAGGAGTTCCTTCAGTCGTAGAGAGAAGGTTTAACCCAGCCAGGGCTTAACCCACCCAGGGCTTAACCCAGCCAGGGCTTAACCCAGCAGTGGATTGCTTGATGGTGAAGTGAAGCAGCGTCCAGGCTGGGGACACCTGGTAGGTTCAGGAGTTCAATTTAATGTCTTGTTAATAAGACACGTGCGCAACACATGTTCAACAGTTAAGTATCTTTATTCCGAAACGTCTCGCCTTCAGTCGAGTACAGGAGAGCGATGCGCTCTTCTGTACTCGACTGAAGAGATGTAAAGACGATGTAATCAGTCCACAAACCATACCACGGGCGGGGATAGAACCCGCGATCACAGAGTCTTTAAACTCCAGTCAATCACCCTTAGTGGGTTTGGGTTTGAGAAGGACCTGCCTAGTATGGGCCAATAGGCCTGTTGCAGTGTTCCTCGGTTCTTACGTTCTTATGTCGCTTGAGTGGCTACTTTACCGTACACTCGCAGCTCATCCTGTGAACAGTAACGCAAAAAAAAACACAGGATTACGGAGGTCACAATGAGTCTTTGTCAGACCTGACTGAGCGTTATTACATCACTATAAAGAAATATTACTCACTTCACATTCCTGGGAAATGAAGAGGTTAAGAGAGCTTCAGTTGTATCATGGTGGTCAGGAAAGTTGTCATAGTTTTGTGCGTCGTGACCGTGACAGTCCCGCGAAGTGGGTGAATGCGCACTCGGTGCGCCATCTTGGAGAAACATTTAAGGTGTGGTGAGTACGTGTGTGAGTTTACTCTGTGACCACTACCATCACTGTACATGAATGGTATACAATACCCACATACCTTTGAAGAGTTCCGAGAATTTCACTACTCTCGGAGCCCGGCCATGGGCCAGGCTCGTCTGGTGCTTGCCTGGTCAACTAGGCTGCTGCTGCTGGGGACTCGTAAGACACATGTGCAGCAGTTAGGTAACTTAATTCCGAAACGTTTCGCCTACACAGTAGGCTTCTTCAGTCGAGTACAGAAGAGTTTGCAGAAACAGTAGAGATGTGAAGACGGTGTCATCAGTCCGTCAACCTTGAGGTGGTCAGTCCCTCAGTCTGGAGAAGAGTTTTGCTCCATATTCTGGAACAATGTGAAGTTGAAACGGCAGTATGGAGACTTACTGTGAGAAGGAGAGGTGTAGTCCACTAGTAGAAGAATGTAATTATTGAAAGGGCAGGTCCCTCTCAGGTCCATCCCTTTTCACTGAAAAAGTTGTCCAAGATTTTTTTTTTTCGTTTCGGAATTAAGATACCTAATTGTTGCACATGTGTCTTGCTTATCAACATTTCGATATTTAATACCATTTTCATGAACGTCCTGATGTCCTCCAGCGTCCTGATGTCTTGAGTGCTGGACTTGGACGCCTCTTGAGTTGACGGGGATTAAAGGGGTAGCTTCTCACAGTTACTGTAATTGTTCTCATACGGGTTGATCTGATGTCTTACAATAATAGTAATGATAAGCCCTGTTGCTACCCTCATTTGCATGCACCCTTCTTTTCTGCGGTTTCCGGACCTCGAAGAATCATGGAACCACTCCCCTCTCAGTGTGTGTCCGGGCGTCACTGAGGCGCCAGTGACACAGCCCGTTGCTGTGCTGTGGCACTGCCTGGAGAGCAATGCAGTAAACGGCACTGTCTTCACTATACATTTGGTACAAACCTTGGTAATAAATACCCACAAATTGGCTTAGAAAGACACGTAAGCAAACACTAGGACATGTTTATTGGAAAACGTTTCGATCCTGGGACCTTGACCACTTCTCTGATCAAGGTTCCAGGACCGAAACGTTTTCTAGTATGTCCTAGTATTTGCTCACATGTCTTTTTAAACCACTATACATTTACAGTATTTTCCGCCATATAAAACATATAAGACGATGTTTGCAAACACTTGTAGCGTAACGTTAGTAAACAACTGCTAAAACGTAACCCAAATCCTACCCTTTACCCTGACCTTGAGCATATAAGACGCAGGCTGATTTTCTAAGACTTTTTTTGGGAAAAAAGCGCGCCTTGTATGCCGGGAAATACGGTAAATATTCTTTCCTTAAAATTAGTTAATAAGATGCATCACCCCCCTTCCTCTCAAAAAATAAATCAGTGTAAAATGATGCTTGTAACTAGTGCAAGAAGTTACATTGACTCTACAGTCAGGAAACAAAGGGGATTTAAATTAAGTGAACACTTCCATTGGTGTAACACTTGGGTATCTTCATTGAGGAAACGTTTCGCCACACAGTGGCTTTATCAGTCATATACAAAGAAGAATGGTGAAGATCAGAAGGAGTTTGAGGTAATCAGTCCCTCAGCCTGGAGTCGATGTAATCAGTCCATCAGAATTTGTGCGTATAGCAACTGTGCAGCAGCGGCAGCCTATACGCGCCTTGAGAGAGAGAGAGAGAGAGAGAGAGAGCGCGAGCGCGCGCGCGAGCTAGCTAGCTAGCTAGCTAGCTAGCTAGCTAGCTAGAGTTGTGTAAAGCTTCTTGTGGTGTCATGGGTGAACTTTGCGAGGTGAGGCAGGCTTCCTCTAGCACTGCCCGGCCTGATAAGTGAACCTGGGGAGGAGTCTTGTTAGGGTGACATCCCTTAACACTACCCCTTCTCCCAGTCCCTTAATACTCCTTTCCAGTCCCTTAACAACACTCCCCCAGGCCCTTAACAACACTCCCCAGTCCCTTAGCAACACTCCCCCAGCCCCTTAACAACACTCCCCAAGTCCCTTAACTCTCTCCCAGTCCCTTAACAACACTACCCCGGTCCCTTAATAACACTCCCCCAATCCCTTAACATCGTCCCGGGACCTTAACAACATTCACCTAGTCCCTTAACAAGCTTTTCCTTTATAATTTTTTTCCCATAAGAAGCCCTTCAGCTTCAGCTCTTCCCCTTAATAAAACCTTTTCTTTAACCAGCCCTTCTCATTTAAATGTGATCTGTTAAGGTCACCGTTAACAAGACCTGCCTTAACAGGCCCACTTCCTTAACAAAAGTTTTTCCCTTAACAAGTTACCTATTTTAAGCAATCTTCCTTAACAAGACCTAAATTAACAAAGTCTTCCTTAATATATATATATATATATATATATATATATATATATATATATATATATATATATATATATATATATATATATATATATAAAATCCAAGATGCTATGGAAAGATAAACACATAAGCAGTGTTAGACAAGTATTATATTATAATGTAAGCAGGAGACAAACACCCAGGTGCCTATTTAATGCTAATTGAAGTGAGGCAACAGGTGCTTATTCATCTTCATTTACTGGGAATTAAACCTGGGTCCTTCATCTGTGTGCCGAAGGTACCACCACTAAATTAAGTCACCTAACAGTCTCCAGCATTGTTCTCAGGAGTTAAGGAATTAATTTTGGGACGAGAGGCAGAGTTGAAGTAGTTGCTTCAAGTTATGTTTACTAAACACGAAGTCTGGGGAGATGAGGTGCTTTTCTGGGAGGGTGCCACTCTCCCTACTGGGGTGCCACTCTCCCCACTGGGGTGCCACTCTCCCCACTGGGGTGCCACTCTCCATACTTGGGTGCCACTCTCCCTACTTGGGTGCCACTCTCCCTACTGGGGTGCCACTCTCCCTACTGGGGTGCCACTCTCCCTACTGGGGTGCCACTCTCCCCACTGGGGTGCCACTCTCCCCACTGGGGTGCCACTCTCCATACTTGGGTGCCACTCTCCCTACTTGGGTGCCACTCTCCCTACTGGGGTGCCACTCTCCCTACTGGGGTGCCACTCTCTCCACTGGGGGCAGCAAGTAGATGAGTGGGAGGGTGGGGGAAGCAAGTAGATGAGTGGGTGACATAAACAGGTGGTTGAGTGAGTGTCCTGGACCCGCTAGTCTTGCCTCATACACCACGTCATCAGTTTTCCTGTGTATCATCAGTGCCCACTCCCTTTCCTCCCTCTCTCCCTTCTCTCCCCCTCCCTCCTCCTTCTTTCCCAGTCCCGTTACCTGACTCTTGACCTTTCGTCCTCTGTCACTGTTGGTGCTTTACGTTACTTCGTATTAGCTAACGTTGGTTCATTATTGTTGGAGGCCTGGACACAGGGGGCGCTGACCCCCGAGGCCTAGTCACGGGGCGCTGACCCACGAGGCCTGGTCACAGGGGGCGCTGACCCCCGAGGCCTGGTCACAGGGGGCGCTGTGACCAGGTGACGTTTGTAATGTAAAGGAGACTTGAGTGATAGACAGCAATAGCAGAAGTAGCAACACCTGCTGTTGTTGTTACTTTTGCTGTCAGTGCACCTGGGGCTGCTGTTACTCTTGCTGTCAGTGCACCTGGGGCTGCTGTTACTTTTGCTGGTTCCTGCTTCTGTTGGTTTCGCTGGTGCTTTGTTTCTGCTGTTGTCGTTTTTTTCCTGCTGTTGTCGTTTTGCTTCTGCTGTTGTCGCTTTTTTCCTGCTGTTGTCGCTTTTTTCCTGCTGTCGTTTTTTTCCTGTTGTCGTTTTTTTCCTGCTGTCGTTTTTTTCCTGCTGTTGTGTATTTATGTATTTTTTGTATTATATCAAGGTCGCTTATTTGTGTATACTTTGTATTATATCAAGGTCGTGTATTTGTTGTGTATACTTTGTATTATATCCAGGGCGTGTATTTGTGTATACTTTGTATTATATCCAGGTCGTGTATTTATGTATACTTTGTATTATATCCAGGTCGTGTATTTGTGTATACTTTGTATTATATCCAGGTCGTGTATTTGTGTATACTTTGTATTATATCCAGGTCGTGTATTTGTGTATACTTTGTATTATATCCAGGTCGTGTATTTGTGTATACTTCGTATTATATCCAGGTTGTGTATTTGTTTGCATACAATAAAAAAATCTTTCATTGTAAAAGCCTTCCATTCAACTAATAATAGTTTTATTACTAATATAATTAGTAATGCGAAGCGCTAAACCCATCTGGGGACTTTCAGGGCAGTGAGTGATGGTGGCTCGATCCTCCGTCCGTTATTCATCTTTATTGCGCGTTCAATATTCATCTTACATGTTCAAAATTCATTTATATTGCACGTTCAACGTGTTCAGCTTGTTCATCGGGTGAGGATGTTGCAGTCTTAGAGGTGAGAAATACAGTACCCGCACTCTGAAGGATGGGTGAGGATGTTTGCAATCCCGAGTGCCATCTGCATCGTAATGTCTGCACAGGGCCGGCAAAACAGCGATTGAGTGAATGATGGTGAATGTGTTGCCTCCTTTACGAGGTCACTCTACCTCAGGGAAAGACGGCCAGCCTGTTAATAGTGATAATAATAAAATAATATAATATATAATAATAATATTAAAATAATATAATATATAATAATAATAATAAAATAATATAATATATAATAATAAAATAATATAATATATAATAATAAAATAATATAATATATAATAATAAAATAATAAAATATATAATAATAAAATATAATAATAAGCGTAAAAGAAATACAGAGGCGAAAAGTGTTGCTACCTGAGGTAACTTAATTAAAGAGAATATCAGGTGAGAGAAAACATGGGGAATATCAGGTGAGAAAAATAAGTTTGTGGCATGTGAAATACAATTTGCGAAATAATTGGGTTTGGCAAGTCAAATTTGGAGCCGAGGAAGAGAGAGAGAGAGAGAGAGAGAGAGAGAGAGAGAGAGAGAGAGAGAGAGAGAGAGCAGCAACTCCTGAGAGCAGGAAATCGATGATTAGGGTGGAGCCAGACACGACTAATATGTGAGCGTTCACCTGGAAAGGCGGGGTCAGGTGAGGCAGGAGGGAGGAGTTTGTGCCCTCCCTCACTGTTGAGGAAGAGGGAGGAGCAGGTGAGAGAGAGATGGAGGTAGAGAGTGATGGAGGGAGGGTGTGAGGGAAGCACACACACACACACACCACAGGTAAGGCAGGATGGAGTTTTCCCTCACTGTTTTAAAAAGAGGGAGGGGGCAGGTGAGAGATGGGGAGTGACACAGGTGAAGGAGGATGTTGGTCCCCCTCTGTTGAAGGAGGAAGGAAAATGAGAGACACAGGGAAGAACACAGATAAGGAAGGAGCTTCTTCCATTCCCACTTTTCAGGAAGAGGGAGGGGGAAGTGAGAGAGACGGTGGAAGAGAGGCAAGGACACGAAGACGGAAGAGGGAGATGAATTGACTTCATCAGTCGTCAGTATTTGGAAACTGAGATAGAGATAAAGACTGAAGGAGGAACAGGTGAGTGGAAGGGTGGAAAGAGAGGCAGGTGGGAGGGCTGGAGGAACGAGTGGGAGGGAGGAACAATTGGGATGGAAAAAAACAAGTGAGATGGAGGAAAACGGTACACACAACACACACACACACACACACACACACACACACACACACATAAACACAGGTACCTAACAGTGGGAGGAGTCATCCCTCACCATCACAAGATGGATGGAGGGATGAAAGGAGGGCGGGACAGGTGAGAGGGAACAGGTAAGAGGCTAGGAAGGGAGGGAGGGACAGGTAAGGGTGTGGGAGGAGCTTACCTGACACTATTGGAAAGAGCATCCTGGCTATGTTGCCGATTACTCTCAGGTGGTCACCAACTCTCGCGGCAATTACCTCTCGTTTTGACCACCTTTTAACTCTACCTCTGTTACTGTTGATTTTTACATTAGTTTTTACTGTCCATCATTTGCGAATTGTGTCGAGCATCTGGCTCCGTCAACACTGTATTGTGTCTGAGTCGATAGTTGATGCGAGTTGTGTGATGTTACCAGCGGCAGCTCATTGTATTCACCCTGATTGATTAGTGCTACGGTGTAGGTGTGTAGGGGGAGGGGTAGGGGGTGAGGGAAGGGGAAAGGGGTGTGTGAAGGGAGAGGTGAACGGAGAGAATGTGGTGTAGGGGATGGGCGGAGGGAAAGAGGAAAGTATATAGGTAGAAAAGAGAGACAAGGAGATAAGTGAAGGGATATGGTTACATAGATATTTACCTCATTCAGTCAGGTCAACTTGTAGGTAAGAGACAAGTGTGCAGTGATCAAGACATCAAGGAAACGTTTCTCCACGAGTGGTTTCTTCAGTCCTCATACAGAAAAGCTGAAACGATCAGTATATGTAAGGCAAGAGACCAGGTGAGCAGCTTGGATAATCTTTAAAAAAAAAAAAAAAAAAAAAAAAGAGCAAATGTAAATATGGGTAGGCCAGTAGACCTAGAGTGCTCCTAGTGCGTTATCCAGTGGCGATGTTAATGTTTCGTTACAGTCGTAGCAATTCTGAACATTTCACATCAGCCTGATTTTTGTGGCACTGGGTTGGTTATTATTGGTGCTTGCAAGCTCCCGCGTCTACCAAAATCATTTTCTGGATTCATTAGTTTGGCTTCATTGAACTAATTGATGAGTCTCTCTGTTGTGCTATGTTGTATTCGGTTGTTACTTTGATCGTCCAGGCGTTTTAAGGAGATAACGGAATGGAGGAACACTGCAGCAGGCCTACTGGCCCGAACTAGGCAGGCCCTTCTTTAAACCAACCATTCCCATTTGGCGTTCTCGGAGTCCGAGTTCAAGTGCTCTTGATGTTTCGCCTACGTACTTTATGTCGCATCCTCCGCAAGGTATGTATATAACAGCCTCGGTGGTGCTGTTATATCTCTCTACTTATTTTGTTACTGAGTCTTTGATGGAAGTTTTTGAGCTCCGTCATTTCAGCGCAGGTCTCCCTCACCACTGACTCCATCTACTGGAGTGAAACAACTCATGGCTCTCTCTATAAAAAAACAATTAAACGGTGAAGATAAATGATACCTTTTTTTTTCTCTCTCTATACATACATACATACATACATATATATATATATATATATATATATATATATATATATATATATATATATATATATATATATTCAAGTGCATTGGCCGAGACTCGAACCCTCGAGCTTTATCACGCCACCCGGGTAGCCTGTTAAAATTCGAGACTCCCTAATCCACTGAACCATCAGTGTCACATACAACAGGCGCCTAGTAGCACTAGACGTCACTCCTGTTGCGGACACATACGTGGCTGTGGCAATCTAAGGACTAATATCATTCTCTCGTTTGGAATACCAGTTACACATGTGGATGCATTATATATATATATATATATATATATATATATATATATATATATATATATATATCCCTTGTTCCCACAAATTTTCATAATAAATTCTTCCTGAAAATAATTGTTACCACTATAACTTCCACCACTTTAGTGACCTTTAAATTAGCATACACGGGGAGTCATTAACATAGAAAGTAATTAACACAGGTGAGTAACACAGGGGAGTAATTAATGCAGTTTTACGTACAAATACAAATGAGTAGCATAGGTGAGTAATAATTAAGACAGTTGAGTAATAAAGCAGGTGAGTAATGAAACACTGGTGAGTAATAACATAATTAACAGGTAATAACGCAGGTGAGTAATAGGAGAAAGAAGGAAAAAGAAACTAAGGGAACAGAGAACGTGGGTGAAAAGACATAGAAAAGGAAATAGTAAGAGGGGATGGAAGCTTGAGAGAGAGACAAAGGGGAGAGTGAGGGGAAGGGGAGAGTGAGGGGAAGGGGAGAGTGAGGGGAAGGGTAGAGTGAAAGGAAGGGTAGAGTGAGGGGGAAGGGGAGAGTGAAAGGAAGGGTAGAATGAGGGGAAGGGGAGAGTGAAAGGAAGGGTAGAGTGAGGGGAAAGGGAGAGTGAAAGGAAGGGTAGAGTGAGGGGAAAGGGAGAGTGAAAGGAAGGGTAGAATGAGAGAAAGGGGAGAGTGAAAGGAAGGGTAGAGTGAGGGGAAAGGGAGAGTGAGGAGAGGAATGGCTCCTCAAGGGATGCCTTCACTGCTGGTTCATCTCATTCCCTTGATTAAAACTCAGGTGAGAGTCACTGTATTTCGACTCTCGTTGATATAGTACGCTCTTTCACTCTCACTTTCTCTTGCACTCTCACTGTTTCTCTCTTCTAAGTCGAAGAATTAGACACATGTGTAATATCTGGGTATCTTTATTTGTAGACGTTTCGCCAACCAGTGGCGGGCGAAACGTCTACAGATAAAGATACCCAGATGTTGCACTTGTCTAATTCATCTTCTTGTTGGTAATGTGTGTGTGTGTAGTAATAGTAGTAGTAGTAGTAGTGGTAGTAGTAGTAGTAGTAGTAGTAGTAGTAGTAGTGGTAGTATTAATAACAATCTTTATTTCTACAAGTACATGTACATGGTATACAGTCCTAGCTGACATCAATGACATACTACTATATAGAAAGCCCCTTGTTATGCTGAACATTTCGGGCAAATTAGGTCAGTTTTGTCCCAGGATGCGACCCACACCAGTCAACTAACACCCAGGTACCTATTTTACTGCTAGGTGAACAGGGACAGCAGGTGTCTTCAGGAAACACGTCCTAATGTTTCCAACCGTACCGGGTATCGAATCACGGACCTCAGTGTGTGAGCTGAGTGCGCTACCAACCGAGCTACGGGACAGTTTGTGTGTGTGTGATGTTATCAAAAGTTCTTGATAGACATTTGACATGTTTTGAAGAGAGAGAGAGAGAGAGAGAGAGAGCGAGAGAGAGAGCTTTCAGTTGTGGGCACTTTCACGAACACGTGTGAGAGTTGCTCTAATGTCAGCATGGTGTCACGCTGTTATTTATGTCCCTTATCTGTTCTCAATCGTCGTCGTCCTGCAGGCGTGACCCGTTGTCCACGCTGGTGCAGGTTCAGGAGGGGTCGTGATGATGTGTAGGATCTAACAGGGACCAGGCTGCCAGGGGTCTGTCACCAGGGGCAGTAGGAGTCCTGAGGATGTGTGGGATCTAGCAGGGACCAGGCTGCCAGGGGTCTGTCACCAGGGGCAGTAGGAGTCCTGAGGATGTGGGATCTAGCAGGGACCAGGCTGCCAGGGGTCTGTCACCAGGGGCAGTAGGAGTCCTGAAGATGTGTGGGATCTAGCAGGGACCAGGCTGCCAGGGGTCTGTCACCAGGGGCAGTAGGAGTCCTGAGGATGTGTGGGATCTAGCAGGGACCAGGCTGCCAGGGGTCTGTCACCAGGGGCAGTAGGAGTCCTGAGGATGTGTAGGATCTAGCAGGGACCAGGCTGCCAGAGGTCTGTCACCAGGGGCAGTAGGAGTCCTGAGGATGTGTGGGATCTAGCAGGGACCAGGCTGCCAGGGGTCTGTCACCAGGGGCAGTAGGAGTCCTGAGGATGTGTGGGATCTAGCAGGGACCAGGCTGCCAGGGGTCTGTCACCAGGGGCAGTAGGAGTCCTGAGGATGTGTGGGATCTAGCAGGGACCAGGCTGCCTTTACGATGTGCTCCAGTGAGAGAGAACGCCGGGAAAATGTCTACCGAGGTAATGAAGATCACTTTCTACAATACTGCCAGCCAGGTACAGCCAGATGGTGGTAGTAGTGGTTGGTGATCGTGGGGATACTAGTACCTAGTGGTGGTGGTAGAAGAAACAACAAGCCTAAAAAAGAGAAAAAAAAAATAAGGAAGTCTTCATTGAGGCTGAAACAAAAAGTGGGTCGTAGGATGTGATATTTATTATTATTATTATTATTATTATTATTATTTTGGTATAATTTGTGCAATTAATGAATTTTTGTGGTGTATGTGTAACTACTTTCTATGTAAAAAAAACTGAGTACAAATATGTACAATTCTGTCAGTGCAGATGGGCGAATACACCAGATGAGTATATTTTGGTGAGTACACCTGCAGGTGGTGAGACTAGTGTCGTAAACTGTTGAAGCCTGTGTCAGATGGATACATGTGAGAGTGACTGCTGTGTCAGGTGGTTACGTGTGTGAGTGACTACTGTGTCAGGTGGATACGTGTGTGAGTGACTGTTGTCAGGTGGATACGTGTGTGAGTGACTGTTGTGTCAGGTGGATACGTGTGTGAGTGACTGCTGTGTCAGGTGGATATGTGTGTGAGTGACTGCTGTGTCAGGTGGATACGTGTGTGAGTGACTGCTGTGTCAGGTGGATACGTGTGTGAGTGACTGCTGTGTCAGGTGGCTACGTGTGTGAGTGACTGCTGTGTCAGGTGGATATGTGTGTGAGTGACTGCTGTGTCAGGTGGATATGTGTGTGAGTGACTGCTGTGTCAGGTGGATACGAGTGTGAGTGACTGCTGTGTCAGGTGGCTACGTGTGTGAGTGACTGCTGTGTCAGGTGGATACATGTGTGAGTGACTGCTGTGTCAGGTGGATACATGTGTGAGTGACTGCTGTGTCAGGTAGATACATGTGTGAGTGACTGCTGTGTCAGGTGGATATGTGTGTGAGTGACTGCTGTGTCAGGTGGCTACGTGTGTGAGTGACTGCTGTGTCAGGTGGATACATGTGTGAGTGACTGCTGTGTCAGGTGGATACATGTGTGAGTGACTGCTGTGTCAAGGACCATACTGAGTTTTAGGACTCTTCTTCCAAGAGTTAAGTCCCACTCGTTCTGTGATTACTTCAAAGGTCATGGGAAAAGTGGGGTGTGGGAGGTCACTCTTGCCACGCAAAACCTGGGAGCACCCACACTGTGCTGCTACCTTGTCCTACATGCTAGATTATTGTGGGAGCACCCACACTGTGCTGCTACCTTGTCCTACATGCTAGATTATTGTGGGAGCACCCACACTGTGCTGCTACCTTGTCCTACATGCTAGATTATTGTGGGAGCACCCACACTGTGCTGCTACCTTGTTCTACATGCTAGATTATTGTGGGAGCACCCACACTGTGCTGCTACCTTGTTCTACATGCTAGATTATTGTAGGAGCACCCACACTGTGCTGATACCTTGTTCTGCATGTTGGATTACTGTGGGAGCACCCACAATGTGTTGCTACCTTGTTTTGCATGATAGATTATTGTGGGAGCACCCACACTGTGCTGCTACCTTGTTCTACATGCTAGATTATTGTGGGAGCACCCACACTGTGCTGATACCTTGTTCTGCATGTTAGATTACTGTGGGAGCACCCACAATGTGTTGCTACCTTGTTTTGCATGCTAGATTATTGTGGGAACACCCACGGTGTGCCGCTACTTTATTCTACATGCTAGACTGTTGTGGGAACAACAACAACAACGTGCTGCTACAGTATTATGTATAAATCACAGTGTGGGAAACAAAATTTATTAATATTTTCTTGTATTACTTAAAGCTTACCCCATGTGATGGAGAATTACTTAAAGCTTACCCCGTGTGATGGAGAATTACTTAAAGCTTACCCCGTGTGATGGAGAATTACTTAAAGCTTACCCCGTGTGATGGAGAACAACAAGGAATACGGCTAGCTTTTGTACCCACAGTGTAGCTGTCACAGAGAATTGGGCAGCAGGACACAGTGTAACTGTCATTCAACTGTCATTCACCACTTACTATAAGGATGAAAATATTTTAAGGTAAGTAATGTGTGTACTGTATATACATTTTGTAGGTCTGGCTATATTGCTCACTTAATATATGATAGTGTAAACATGTTATCAAGCTTTATATGCATTTGAAAGTGAAAAAAAGGCTATGATTCACTTTATAGCAATTTGTCGCTTTACAGCAGTCTGGAACCTAACCTGCTGTAAAAGCGGGGCCTCCTTTACAGTAGTAACCCGGACCCTAACTTGCTGTATAAGCAGAGCCCGCCTTTACAGCAGTAGCCTGGTCCCAAACCTGCTGTATAAACAGGGCCCGCCTTTACAGCAGTAGCCCGGAACCTAACCTGCTGCATCAGCGGGGCCTGCCTTTACAGTAGTAGCCCGGAACCTAACCTGCTGTATAAGCGGGGCCCTCCTGTACTTACAGTATGGAAGTTAAAAGCAATCAACTCTTTGCTTTGAGAGCCTTATCATAGCTCTTAAAGCTATATATGAATCCTGCCTCGTTCCACTTCCTAACTTATCTAAAGCTGAATAAATAGTTCCTAACATCCCAGTGACTCATCTCTGCTTCTGTGTGTGTGAATTTTCCTTTATACCTTATTTATATTTGACTGGTTGCATGGGTCGAGTTTCAGCTCCTGACCCTATTACTTGCTTCTGCTTGGCCGGTTTACTCTTAAAACTATTTGGAGCCTACCTTAACTATTTTGTCCAGGTCATTCTACTGCCTGACCACTCTGAGATGGAAGAAATACTTCCTAACATCCTGTAGCTTGTCTTTAACCTCCAGCTGTGCCCTCGTGTACCTCTTTCCCGCCTTCTCGAACAGTCTATCCCTGATGAATAAGACACGTGTGCAACACTTTGGCGTCTTTATTGTCCAGGTGTTGCACGTGTGTGTTGTTCATCAGCTTGTTGGTGTTGTATAATATGATAATTCATCCTTGTCTACAATATCAGGTTCTCATATTATTTTGTATGTCGTTATCATGTCTCAGTTATTGTCATGTGTGGAGCTTTGTGGGTTACTACTTCCAGCAATAATACTTACACTTGGGAAAGGCACATTATGTACAAGTTAAAGGAGTCACTGTTATCTTCACTACTCTCTCCCATCACCACACGCAATCATTCTACCACCACCTACACTACAACTCTTCCACCCCACTCCTTGCCACCACCACTGCTACCACCATCACCACCACCTCGTCCTTCGTCGCCGCCAGTGACAGTAGCAGGAGGAGGAGGAGAGGACTAAGTGTCAGGAGCAGTGTGTTGGAGTGTGAGTAGTGGCCTCACTCCTCTCACTTCACACTCACTCCACGCTCTCCCAGCCTGCTCGCCCTGCCTTATGTTCTAGTCTCTTCCCCTCCTTCCCTTCCTCCCTGCCTCTCCCTGTACCCTACAACAGTTCACAGAGCTTCTAATCTGTCTTTACTGTTGGTAAGTTTTTTGTACATCTGTTAACTCACGTGGGAGTGATACCTGGATACTTGCAGGATAATCAGTAGGTCTCCCGTCAACCTTCAGTTTTGATGGTCTACTTTTAAGGTTAACATTGTGTCTGTTGAACGACTCTACAGAAATTATAAGGCCAAGATTATCATACTATCTATATATGAGTTAAAATGGTTTGCATTTCAGGAAAAGTTATAGTATTTACAAGAGTATTAACAGCAGAACTGACTGTGGTGTTCCTGGGAGCATCTGGTATTGATTTTAGTAAGGTATTAAGATATTAAACAGACTAGGCCTTAATACACCGCCTTGAGGAGTACCAAGTTGAAGTTCTTTAGATTCTCTTTCGTAGCCCAGAAACAAAGCAGCAGACTTTGTTAGTGAGTTCAACGATCCACTACAACACTTGACCATCCATGTCCAGTTTACCTAGTTCATACACTGTAGTGTCTCTGTTTGGAACATTGAAACCATCTTTAATATCGAGAAGAGACGTTGATGTGTCTTTTTTTGTCCCCTGGTTCAGTTACAAATATTGTAACACAATTCAATACACTTTTCCAAGTGGGAATCATAAATATTGGGTGACCTGTGTTCTTTAATGCTGAATAGTACGCTGTAACGTATCATCCTATCTGGAGGGTGTTGCGGGGGGCAATGCCCCCGCGGCCCGCACGCTCTCCAACGTACGAACCACAACCCTGAAATGTTGTACATAGACAGCTAGTCAGCGAGATGGTACGATAAACATGTTGGTTAGTACGACTCACCACATATTAAAAACATGATGGCAAACAAATCACAGAACGGGTGGGATTCGAACCCATGGCAAGCGTTGACCACTGAACTAGGTTGCCATAGGTTCGATCCCTACCTGTTCAGTGATTTGTTTTTAATCTTATTACGATTTCGTGAGTCATGTTGGCGATTTTGGGAGACTTGAGCTAGAGCACGCCACAGCCATGCTGGGGTTAAATTCGTCTAAAATTCTACGAGGCCCATGATAACCTTCCTACGGTATACAGAAATATACCTGTTCGGCTGGCATGGTCCAGTGGACAAACTGGCCTGCTAATTTTAAGACTAGCTTGCCATAGGATCGAGTCTCATTCGTTCTGTGGAATGTTGTGTAGGTTTGGGTATTGGTACAGTAATGCTGCTGATCCACGATGAAGGTAATTGACACATCATGTAATTTATATTGTATTGTTCCGACAGTGTATTACCAGGTACACACACCAGCGACCCAGTGGTGATGACTGCTGTCCTCCTGCATCCCAGCCCTTCTCTCCCTCCGTCCCTTCCTTCCTTCCTTCTCCCTCCTTCCTTCTCTTCTACCTCCATGCCTCCTTCAATGCCTTCCTCCATGTCTTCCTTACCTTCTTCCATGCCTCCTCCCATGGCTCTTCCATGCCCTCTTCCATTCCTTCTTCCTTACCTTCTTCCTTGCCTCCCTCCTTCCTTGCTTCTTCCTTCCTTTACTCCACTCCCTGCCATCCTTACTGCAGAAGGAAATTTATAAAGTTGTAAGACTGACGACCAGTATTGTCTGCAAATATAACTCTGAGAAACTGTTGAAAGAAAAATATATAGAAACAAACAAGTTAAATCTGTGTCTGTGAAGCGCTGAAGCACTGACCTGCGAGAGTCAGTCAGTGCTAGACATAACATAAGAAAGGAGGAGCACTGCAGCAGGCCTACTGGCCCATACTAGGCAGGTCCTTCTCCAACCCAAACCCACTAACAAAAATATTTGCCCAACCCATTTTTATTGGTAACTCTGTTAACTAGACCCTCATGGGTCTAGCGTTTCTGTTTGATGTACTGATGTAAATAATGATGACACGAACAAAATAACATTGCTGAAAATAATAGTAGTCTACCGTGAGGGTACCTACCTACCTCCAGGTAGGTAGGTACCCTCACGGCCTCCACCCACACGACCTCCGCCTCGCACCCACACGACCTCCGCCTCTCACCCACACGACCTCCGCCTCTCACCCACACGACCTCCGCCTCTCACCCACACGACATCCACCTCCCACCCACGACCTCCACCTCCCACCCACGACCTCCACCTCCCACCCACGACCTCCACCTCCCACCCACACGACCTCCACCTCCCACCCACGCGACCTCCGCCTCCCACCCAAACGGCCTCCATCCACACGACCTCCGCCTCGCACCCACACGACCTCCGCCTCTCACCCACACGACCTCTACCTCCCACCCACACGACCTCCACCTCCCACCCACACGACCTCCACCTCCCACCCACACGACCCTTGAGCACAGAACTCTCCGCCTCCCCTGCTCCACCGCTCCCCCAGGGCCATGAGGGACCATGAAGGGCCACACGGTGGTACTTACCTTATGAGTATATATATTGAGAGTTGCCGGACCACAGCGTAGCTTTATGGAGCTTGTACATGATGCAGTGACTTGTGAGTATTGTAGCTGCTGGCGACGCAGCTAAACCTGCTAGCCAAGCTATTATTTGGTCAAGACCATGAAGGTTTTGATTCCCCCCTTCCCTCCTCCCCTTCCTCATTCCCCCTCCTCTTAAGTAAGATGCGACTGTCTCTTGTTTTACTTTCAACGCTTCCTTGGACCTTGTATAACCCCTACAGCTTTCACAATAATAATAATAATAATAATAATAATAATAATAATAATAATAATAATGGGGACTGAGTACCAATTATGTCGAAAATCCCAGGATTATACTCTCAAAAAATGCGTAAAACCCAGGCAAGAACCTGTAGAGGTCATACAGCGCCAGGGGAATGGGAAGCAGTCAGATTCGATCCAAGGAAAGGGAGGGGTAGATCCAAGTCCCTGGATGAAGAGCCCTTCAGTGGCACTAAGGCACCTGCACACTTAAGTCTTTCCATATAATAATCAATAGACTAGACACTCTTGTTACAATTGTTCTATTATTATTATTATTATTATTATTATTATTATTATTATTATTATTATTATTATTATTATTATTGTCATCCCTGCATTCATGCACGTGGTTCCCTGAGTTTTTTTCTTTCTGTCTTCCTCTTAGTTTTCAACTTTCATTTCGCTAACTCGAGAACCCCTCATCCGATAGTATTCAAATTTTGAACACCTGTGTGCGGTAATAAAGAAGACACTTGTGCAACATTGTAGGTCAGTGTTTGACGTCACTGGGTAATCCTGTGTTAAATACAAGATTTTGTTCGGATTTTTAACCCCGGAGGGTTAGCCACCCAGGATAACCCAAAAAAGTCAGTGCGTCATCGAGAACTGATTTGTCTTATTTCCATTGGGGTCCTTCAGTCTAGTCCCCCAGGATGCCACCCACACCACATACACAGATCAATCACTCTCCTCAGTTTCTGTCTCCATGCAGATTTTATTGAGCATTGACAAGTGTTCATTACACTTTATTCACTAATATTTAATTTTATTGAAAACTTATGCCGCCCTCTGCACTATTCCTTTCGCCTGAGTTGAGGTACAGGGGACCGTGGTTACATTTCTCGGCTCTTGCAGTAATACATTGTTATTATTTAATTCGTAGGGAAGCGCTAAGCCCGTAGGTGCATGCAGACCTGGGTAATGTCAGGTAATCAAGTTTGATCCGTGGAGGTGGTAGCTCCAGTTTGCTGGATCAAGAACCCTTCACCGGTATCAAGGTACTCTTCCCAGTAGAGAGTTTGGTAAATATATTGATGTTCTCTCCCACATTTCTTTCCTTTCCTTCTCTCTCTCCCTTCCCTTCTCTCCCTTTCCTTCTGTCCACTTCCTTTCCTTCCCCATTGCTTTTCCTAACTTCCCTCCTCTCCCTCTTCACTTCCCTCCCTTTCCCCCTTTCTTTCCTCTTCTCCCTCCCTTTACATTCCAGTTCTTTTACCCCTCATCCCCCCACCTCCTGCATATCTAATCTCCCACATTCCTACCTCTTTCACATTCCAACTCTCATATTTTTCCTCTCTCTCTCTCTCTCTCTCTCTCTCTCTCTCTCTCTCTCGATGGATACCTCTTTGTATACTGTATTTTCAGTATACAGATGTGATGAATGCTTCTTCGGTAAAGAATCATAACGTTACAAACAATACTCAACAATTTTTTCCCCTAGACCTTGTTGTGAGATCACCCAAATTAATATTTTTTTTGTGTGCGGGAAGGTCACGGAACTCGTTAGAGCATGTGTGGTTAAAAACTGGAGCGTCGCGGTCTGTAAATTGGCAGTCCGACGATCTACCGTCTCCACCACCAGGCTTCTAGGAGGAAGGAATCGGAACTGGTACTTACAGTACTATATTCCGTCGGAGTCACCATCTGTAGCCCAACTGAACTCCTTCCTACAGCCCAGGAGCTCTTAACAGCATATCTATTCTTGCCTCCCACAATTACCATACATAGTGTAAATTACCTAAGATAACCCCCAAAAAAGTCAAAGTGACTTATTTCCACTGGGGTCCTTGAGACATGTGGTGCAGTGTTGCGTCAGTTGCACAAGTCATATTACCTCGTAAATACATTTCTCTGTATTCAATTCTCCGTAACCCATCCTTCCCTGAGAATGATTAAGTTCTTTCCTTTATGGATTACTTTAGGGTTGATATTCCATTACCCAGTATTCGGTAAGTCTAAAGAAGTTGTAAATTCTTCCTCCGTAAGCCAGGCGTGTCGTAAGAGGCGGCTAAAATGCCGGGAGCAACGGGTTAGTAACCCCTTCTCCTGTATAAATTACTAAATTTTGAAAAAAAACTTTCGTTTTTCTTTTTAGGTCACCCTGCCTTGGTGTGGGATACGGCCGGATCGTTGAAAAAAAATAGAAATTGTGTACTAAGCCCACTTGAAGCTTTGTATTAATAAATAATTTAGTATTCCCTTGTAAATGTGGTTTGGACGAATTATCCCTAAGAACGGCTTGATTATATTATAATTGGTTAATATAATCCCTAAAGGTGAGTCTAAGTGGTAAGGAGGTGTCTTCACACACCTTGTTAACTTAGGTGTGTGTCAGAAGTGTCAGTCTTTAAGTGGCCACTTACGTGGAGGTGGCTAAGTGGAATATCCAATTTATCTATTAATTAACTCTGCCGAGGGTAATGGGTAACTCATTCGTTTTACCACCTCTGGTATCTCTCTCTCTCTCTCTCTCTCTCTCTCTCTCTCTCTCTCTCTCTCTCTCTCTCTCTCTCGTGGGAGAACTGGTGTCTTAACTTACTTGAAAGCCTATCTACAAGCCATTACTGTATTAATCAGTGATTGTATTGATGTATACTGCATTGTTTAGTAACAGTCTAACATCACTCACACCAGTCAGTCCAGCAACTGTAAGTCTCCCCCATCCTCTCCACCTCCATCTCCTTCCTTCCTTCCCACCCTTCCTCCCTTTCCTTACCTCTTTTTTCTTCCCCCTCCCTTTCCCTCTTACCCTCCCTTTCCTCCCCCTCTGTCCCCTCGTTCCCTCCCTCCCATGACTGGTGTGAGGGACACACATTCACCACAGACATACCTTCATATAGATCCTCCAAATTAAATAGGTTCAAAACCCCTTTCGAAACTTTCTCTCGCTCTCTCTTCCCGTGTCCCCTTCAGTCGTTGCAAGGGGAGGGGGTAAGGGAGGGAGGGTTTAAGGGGGTATTAAGGGCCAGAAAGGAGTGGGGGAGGGGCAGTAAAGGGGACTGATGGTAAAGGGTGTTGAAATTGGAAGAGGAAAATGAATATTTTTCCCATTGGCTCTGGGTGAGGATTCTCTTTTTTTTCAGTAAAATTTGCATTTCGATTCCTCAAATCTGATTTGTTTTTTTTCTTCAGTTTTGATAACGTAGTGAGAGAAGGAGGGAGGGAGGGAATCCTACGTATTGGGGAAAGAGAGGAAATCTTACGTATTGGGGAGAGAACAGGAATCCTACGTATTGGGGAGAGAAAGGGAATCCTACGTATTGGGCAGAGAAAATGAATCCTACGTATTGGGGAGAGAAAAAGAATCCTACGTATTGGGGAGAGAAAAAGAATCCTACGTATTGGGGAGAGAAAGGGAATCCTACGTATTGGGGTAGAGAGGGAGGGAATCCTACGGATTGGGGAGGAGGGAATCCAACTTATTAGGAAGAGAGAGAGGGGACTCTGACGTTATACGAGGAAGGGGGGGAAACTCTCACCAAATACGTCTCTTAAACACTATCGAGGCCTCTTCAGCACTAAATAGGCCTCTTCAACATTATATAGGCCTTTTCATAATTAAATAGGCCTCAACACTAGGCCTCTTCAGCACTAGGTTTCCAACACTAAATAGGCTTCTTCAGCAGTAAAGAGCCTCTTCACAGTAAGCAGTAAATAAGCCTCTTCAACGCTAAGTAGGTCTCATCAACACTAAATAGGTTTCTTCAACATTAGGTCTCATTAGGTCTCCAACACTAGGCCTCTTCAGCACTAGGTCTGTTCAACACTAGGTCTCTTCAGCACTAGGTCTCTTCAACACTAGGTCTCGTTAGGTCTCTTCAGCACTAGGTCTCGTTAGGTCTCTTCAGAACTAGGTCTCTTCAGCACTAGGTCTCGTTAGGTCTCTTCAACACTAGGTCTCGTTAGGTCTCTTCAGCACTAGGTCTCGTTAGGTCTCTTCAGCACTAGGTCTCTTCAACACTAGACCTCTTCAGCACTAAATAGATAATTAGGGCTCTCGAATTTTATTTTTATCTTATAAATGGATAAGAAAACCTGGTCGACACCTTCCTGAGACTGATGGACGCTAAAGAGAGATTTACTGGAGATTATTTCTGATTACTTGGAAATACTTTGATGTTGTGACTGTGTCAGTAAAGAACAACTTTGTTGTTGTGACTGTGTCAGTAAAGAACAACTTTGATGTTGTGACTGTGACAGTAAAGAACAACTTTGATGTTGTGACTGTGACAGTAAAGAACAACTTTGTTGTTGTGACTGTGACAGTAAAGAACAACTTTGTTGTGACTGTGTCAGTAAAGAACAACTTTGTTGTTACTGTGACAGTAAAGAACAACTTTGTTGTTGTGACTGTGACAGTAAAGAACAACTTTGTTGTTGTGACTGTGACAGTAAAGAACAACTTTGATGTTGTGACTGTGACAGTAAAGAACAACTTTGTTGATGTGACTGTGACAGTAAAGAACAACTTTGTTGTGACTGTGTCAGTAAAGAACAACTTTGTTGTGACTGTGTCAGTAAAGAACAACTTTGTTGTGACTGTGACAGTAAAGAACAACTTTGATGTTGTGACTGTGACAGTAAAGAACAACTTTGTTGTTGTGACTGTGACAGTAAAGAACAACTTTGTTGTTGTGACTGTGACAGTAAAGAACAACTTTGTTGTTGTGACTGTGACAGTAAAGAACAACTTTGATGTTGTGACTGTGTCAGTAAAGAACAACTTTGTTGTTGTGACTGTGTCAGTAAAGAACAACTTTGTTGTTGTGACTGTGTCAGTAAAGAACAACTTTGTTGTTGTGACTGTGACAATAAAGAACAACTTTGTTGTGACTGTGACAGTAAAGAACAACTTTGTTGTTGTGACTGTGACGGTAAAGAACAACTTTGTTGTTGTGACTGTGACAATAAAGAACAACTTTGTTGTTGTGACTGTGTCAGTAAAGAACAACTTTGTTGTTGTGACTGTGACAGTAAAGAACAACTTTTTTGTGACTGTGACAGTAAAGAACATTAACTGTGCCTTTTATTATGCGAGTGATGGAGGATGGTTGGGATATGCCTTGTCTTGTTCTTGCTGCTGTTGCTGGTGTTCCTGGTGCAACTTTTGTGCTAGTATTGCTTCTGCTGCTTTTGCTATTTCTGCTGATGCTTTTGTTGCTATTTTTGTGCTGTTGTTGCTTTTACTGCTGATGCTACTGTTGCTTTTTTTTATCCCGTTGCTTTTTGTTGCTGGTATTTTCTTTTGAGGCTACTGCTGCTGCTGCTGCTATTTCTTCTGCTGCTTCTGCTATTTCTTCTGCTGCTTCTGACTTTTTTTTTCCTCCTCTTCTGCTATTTCTTTTTGCCCGAGCTTGTTTTGTTCCTCACTCTCTGCCATCTCCAGGTACCACTAGTCGTTGCATCCAGGGGGTCTGGTGTCATAAGGGAAAGGAGGGGGGGTGCCAGAATACCGGACCAGCCAGGAAGTTGGTCACCGGGAACACTAAGGGAGTCCCCAGGCTGAAGGGTTTTCATTATCGGTTCCCGGTGCCTCTGGGTGCCAGGCGATCCTAACCGCTACCAGTCACCCCGCTCTCTTGCAAGTCACTCCGTCTCCTAATAACATCCCGCTGTTGGTTTCTTATTCCTTTCCCTCGTTGCCTCCTGGGTGCCAGGGCATTTTCAATTCAGACACCCTGATCCACCCTTCTATCTTCTCTCCCCTCACTCCTCTCTCTCTCTCCTCCTCTCTCTCTCTCTTCCTCTCTCTCTCTCTCCTCTTTTCCTCTTTCTTCTCCTGCTCTCCGCTTTTGTCCTTTCTCACCCTGATCCTCTCTTCTTCTCTCTCTCTCTCTCTCTCTCTCTCTCTCTCTCTCTCTCTCTCTCTCTCTCTCTCTCTCATTCACATATTGGAAACAGTGGCCGAGAGAGAGGAAAACGAAGCATAGTTAAACCTCTCATATTGGGAGATTTCAACCATAAGGAGATTGACTGGGAAAACTGGGACCTCCTTGGAGGACCAACAACATACAGAAAGGAGTTTCTGAGGCAGCATGTGAAGGAAATAACAAGAGTGAAAATGGGAAGATTAACCAGTGGGACTTGATCTAGTTTTCACACAAAACAAATACATGGGGTAAAATTAATTATGGGGGGAATTACCAAATGGCAGTAATCCTGTGGTACTAAGTTTTCAATATCTGATGGAAATGGAGAGGGAGAAAGAGACGGAGGAAATAAGTAGGAGACTATCATAGTGTGAGAAGTGACGTGGGAAAGAGAACTGGAGAGCAAAGCTGTCCAAGAAAGGATGGAAGTACTAATTAAGTGACAAGAGGCAAAGTAGACAGGAAAAAGCAAAGAGAAGCTCTTTGTTTATGATGAATGTAGAGGCCAAGGAGGTACAAGAGAGCCTAGGAAATTCCAGGCTCTCTTGTACCTCCCAGGCTCTCTTGTACCCCCCAGGCTCTCTTGTACCTCCCAGGCTCTCTTGTACCTCCCAGGCTCTCTTGTACCTCCCAGGCTCTCTTGTACCCCCCAGGCTCTCTTGTACCTCCCAGGCTCTCTTGTACCTCCCAGGCTCTCTTGTACCCCCAGGCTCTCTTGTACCCCCCTGGCTCTCTTGTACCCCCAGGCTCTCTTGTACCTCCCAGGCTCTCTTGTACCTCCCAGGCTCTCTTGTACCTCCCAGGCTCTCTTGTACCCCCTGGCTCTCTTGTACCCCCAGGCTCTCTTGTACCTCCCAGGCTCTCTTATACCTCCCAGGCTCTCTTGTACCTCCCAGGCTCTCTTGTACCTCCCAGGCTCTCTTGTACCTCCCAGGCTCTCTTGTACCTCCCAGACTCTCTTATACCTCCCAGGCTCTCTTGTACCTCCCAGGCTCTCTTGTACCTCCCAGGCTCTCTTGTACCTCCCAGGCTCTCTTGTACCTCCCAGGCTCTCTTGTACCTCCCAGGCTCTCTTGTACATCCCAGGCGCTCTTGTACCTCCCAGGCTCTCTTGTACCTCCCAGGCTCTCTTGTACCTCCCAGGCTCTCTTGTACCTCCCAGGCTCTTTTACCTCCCAGGCTCTCTTGTACCTCCCAGGCTCTCTTGTACCTCCCAGGCTCTCTTGTACCTCCCAGGCTCTCTTGTACCTCCCAGGCTCTCTTGTACCCCCTGGCTCTCTTGTACCTCCCAGGCTCTCTTGTACCTCCCAGGCTCTCTTGTACCTCCCAGGCTCTCTTTACCTCCCAGGCTCTCTTGTACCTCCCAGGCTCTCTTGTACCTCCCAGGCTCTCTTGTACCTCCCAGGCTCTCTTGTACCCCCTGGCTCTCTTGTACCTCCCAGGCTCTCTTGTACCCCCCAGGCTCTCTTTTACCTCCCAGGCTCTCTTGTACCTCCCAGGCTCTCTTGTACCTCCCAGGCTCTCTTGTACCCCCAGGCTCTCTTGTACCTCCCAGGCTCTCTTGTACCTCCCAGGCTCTCTTGTACCCCCAGGCTCTCTTGTACCCCCTGGCTCTCTTGTACCCCCAGGCTCTCTTGTACCTCCCAGGCTCTCTTGTACCTCCCAGGCTCTCTTGTACCTCCCAGGCTCTCTTGTACCCCCCTGGCTCTCTTGTACCCCCCAGGCTCTCTTGTACCTCCCAGGCTCTCTTATACCTCCCAGGCTCTCTTGTACCTCCCAGGCTCTCTTGTACCTCCCAGGCTCTCTTGTACCTCCCAGGCTCTCTTGTACCTCCCAGACTCTCTTATACCTCCCAGGCTCTTGTACCTCCCAGGCTCTCTTGTACCTCCCAGGCTCTCTTGTACCTCCCAGGCTCTCTGTACCTCCCAGCCTCTTGTACCTCCCAGGCTCTCTTGACCTCCCAAGCTCTCTTGTACCTCCCAGGCTCTCTTGTACCTCCCAGGCTCTCTTGTACCTCCCAGGCCTCTTGTACCTCCCAGGCTCTCTTGTACCTCCCAGGCTCTCTTGTACCCCCAGGCTCTCTTTACCTCCCAGGCTCTCTTGTACCTCCCAGGCTCTCTTGTACCTCCCAGGCTCTCTTGTACCCCCAGGCTCTCTTGTCCTCCCAGGCTCTTTGTACCTCCCAGGCTCTCTTGTACCTCCCAAGCTCTCTTGTACCTCCCAGGCTCTCTTGTACCTCCCAGGCTCTCTTGTACCTCCCAGGCTCTCTTGTACCTCCCAGGCTCTCTTGTACCCCCAGGCTCTCTTGTACCTCCCAGGCTCTCTTGTACCTCCCAGGCTCTCTTGTACCTCCCAAGCTCTCTTGTACCTCCCAGGCTCTCTTGTACCTCCCAAGCTCTCTTGTACCTCCCAGGCTCTCTTGTACCTCCCAGGCTCTCTTGTACCTCCCAGGCTCTCTTGTACCTCCCAGGCTCTCTTGTACCTCCCAGGCTCTTTGACTCCCAGGCTCTCTTGTACCCCCAGGCTCTCTTGTACCTCCCAAGCTCTCTGACCTCCAGCTCTCTTGTACCTCCCAGGCTCTCTTGTACCTCCCAGGCTCTCTTGTACCTCCCAGGCTCTCTTGTACCTCCCAGGCTCTCTTGTACCCCAGGCTCTCTGTACCTCCAGCCTCTGCCTCCAGCTCTTTGTACCTCCCAGGCTCTCTTGTACCTCCCAGGCTCTCTTGTACCTCCAGGCTCTCTTGTACCCCCTCTCTAGGCTCTCTTGTACCTCCAGGCTCTCTTTACCTCCCAGGCTCTCTTGTACCTCCCAAGCTCTCTTGTACCTCCCAGGCTCTCTTGTACCTCCCAAGCTCTCTTGTACCTCCCAGGCTCTCTTGTACCGCTCTTGTACCTCCAGGCTCTCTTGTACCTCCCAGGCTCTCTTGTCCCCAGCTCTTTGACCCAGGCTCTCTTGTACCTCAGCTCTCTTGTACCTCCCAAGCTCTCTTGTACCTCCCAGGCTCTCTTGTACCTCCCAGGCTCTCTTGTACCTCCCAGGCTCTCTTGTACCTCCCAGGCTCTCTTGTACCCAGCTCTTGCCTCCCAGGCTCTCTTGTACCCCTCCACAGGCTCTCTTGTACCTCCAGGCTCTCTTGTACCCCCAGGCTCTCTTTGCTTTACCTCCCAGGCTCTCTTGTACCTCCCAGGCTCTTTGACCTCCAGGCTCTTGTACCCATCCCAGGCCTCTTGTACCTCCCAGGCTCTCTTGTACCTCCCAGGTCTCTTGTACACTCTCTTGATGCCCCTCCTAGCTCTTTTCAGGCCTCTGTCATCATAAACAAAGGGCTTCTCTTTGCTTTTTCCTGTCTACTTTGCCTTTCCTGTCCATCCTTTCTTGGACAGCTTTGCTGTCTAGTTCTCTTCCCCACGTCACTTCTCCCACTATGAAAGTCTCCACTTCAGTAGTCTCATTTCTTGGAGAACAAATTTAACCAAAGAAAACGGGAATATAATAATAATATCTTTATTTCTACAAGTAGATGTACAAGGTATACAGGCCTAGCTGACATCAATGACATACTACTATATAGAAAGCCGCTTGTTATGCTGAGCATTTCGGGCAAATTAAGTCAATTTTGTCCCAGGATGTGACCCAGACCAGTCGAATAACACCCAGGTACCCACTTTATACTGATGGGTGAACAGGGACGGCAGGTGTCTTATGGAAACACGTCCTAATATAATCCAGCCGTATCGGGTATCGAACTCGGGACTGAGCTCAGTGTGTGAGCTGAGTGCGCTCTCGATCGAGCTGGAGAAGTCTGAAAGTAATATAAGATCAAAGGTCCAAACAGAACCAGGAAGAACTTCAGCCAAGCTGACAGAAGTTTACAGAGAAGTATGTGAAGAGCTTAACAAAAGATGCAAAGATGTCTTGACAGATAAAAGTGGAGAGTTACCAAAAGACTTTGTAGTTAGATCAGATCAAACAGGGGCTGAAAAAAATCACAACAAGAGAAGTTATGAAACAAAATGTACTTGATATAACCAGTGGGACCAGGCAATGCATCTCCATGGGTGCTGAGAGGAAGAGCAGAACCAGTCTGTGACCCAGTAGCAATGGTCTTCAGTCACTCTCTAGTCAGGGCAGCTGCCAGAAAATTTAAATAAAGCCAGTGTGGTATCTATATGTTAAACACTGGGGACAGACAAGATGCACTAAATTACAATCTAGTATCTTAATTTTCATATATGGAAAAGGATTTCTGATCAGGAGAGAAGATTCCTTAGAGAAACCCACAACTGACTTGGGTGGAGAATCCTGACTTACGAACTTGCTAAAGTTCTGTGACAGTCGTCGAGGTTAAAATAATAAAGACATGGTTGGGAGGACTGTATTCTGTAGGACTGTAACAAAGCAATCGTCACAGTACTATATAAGAGATTAGTTCAGAAATTACAGGAAGACGCAGGGTTAAAATGCAGAGTGATCTAGTGCGTCAGGGAGTACCCGAAAGGTAGAAGGCAGAGAGCAACAATAAGAAATGTAGCATTGGAATGAGAGAATAACAAGTAGGATTTGCAAGTATATGATACATTTACAGTCTACAATGAAACCTGGGGTTATTTTACTTCCTTCTTGATGTAATTAATCTATTAGTATCTGCCATCAAGTTTATAGTATAATGGAAAATTACAATAAACTACCTTTTCTCGATGATCTAGTCGCTAACAACACTTAAGAGTTCAGTGTAGAGAAAATCCAGACACACCCCAGTCACACTCATTTCTTCAGCCACCGCTCCTCACAGTTAGAGATAAGCACAGTTTCAAAACTCTTTCGTGAAGCTTTGAAGATATACAGCCGCAGCCTTCTAGACCAAGAGAAGTAATAATTAGAACACAATTCTCTAAACTTGGCTATCTAGATTGGTTCGTATAATCAGGGATAAGCAAAGTCAACAAAAGCCACATTTAAATGGATAATCCCACAAAAACAAAACTAAACAACATAACAGCAAAACTAGCCATACTATTCCATCATGGTATTTTTTAAAACAAAAGACATCACTGAGCTTTCACTTTCCTTTTAAAATAACTTAAAACATGTTTTTTTTTTTTCTAAAAATAATAACAACGAAAACAGTTTCAAAGGAGACACAGTGTAGCAAGTCCCTATGTACACTGTGGTTCAGTGTACATAGGGAAAACTGGCCAGGATCCTGGGACTCTGACGATAGAACACAAGCACTTAGATACTGTCAGGAGACTTCTGCTCTGTTCCAGCATATTAAAAATTCTAAGCACCCAGTCAGTGGGAATGGTGTTAATATCATCTACAAAATTCAAGACTCGTACACATCAAAACCCACTGAAGTGCCATTAACACAAAATAACATTTAAAAAGGAAATTTTAAACCAAATTTAATTACCAAATATGAACACAAAATACACCCAGGAACAAAGTTTAATTTGGTACTCTTACAGTAGTCACTCGGACACCCTGACTGTGTAGAATAGAGATGTATCTGCTGATGAGGACCTCAGTTGGAGATCTCAGGTGATGTGGGGGAAGGAGGAGCTGTGAGAGTGGCAGATGTAGACGGTGTTTGCGGCGTTGCGGGTGGGGGTGTGGGCGTGACGGGTAGACGGGAGTGTGGGCGGTGTTATGGGCGTGGCGGGTGGGGTTTACGGCAGCTGTCACACCATAAAGAGTGGGCTTAGCAGCTCTCACAGCAGCAGCGTGCACCAACAGCACGGCAATAACAGCAAAATATTAAACCTTGAATCTTATTCATACCAGAGAATACCTCTTTTATAGGTCCACATACACTGTCTCCAGCCCTGCCCTGCCCTACCCTTCCCAACCCTACCCTTCCCTGCCCTGCCCTACCCTTCCCTGCCCTGCCCTGCCCTGCCCTACCCTACCCTACCCTACCTACCCTATAATTCCCTACCCTACCCTTCTTCCATCATTCTTTCCCTACTCTCTGTCCCTTCCTTCATTCCTTTCCTATTTCCCTACCTTACTCTCTTGGTCTTTGCTTGCTTCTTTCCTTACTTCTTACCATTCCTCTCACCCCTACCTGCCAACCTCCCTCCCACTCTTCCTTGGTCTTTTTTTCTTTTTTTTCCTCCCTCTCTCTTTCGTTCATTTCTTCCCACCTTCCAGAAAGTCACAATACCGTGACTGGAACAATACACAAATAACCCACACACACACGACGTTTCGGTCCGACTTGGTCAATTAACTATTGGTCATTCTCGTATATGAAGGTTATTTGTGTAAACACAGCAGTGTGTTTACTCTTGAACAACTTTCAAAGTAAACTCCCAGGTGATTGTCTTCCGCTACACTTCCCATCCGAACACTTTGTAAAGTGTTCTGAGTAGTGTCTGCTTTGTGGTCTGTGGCAATGTTGTGAAGGATGATGACATGCTCAGTCACTTCATAACATGTCTCTCTAATTGAATGACGTAGGTGGTGCTGCAGGAATGATTTGCAGTATCGAGCATTCACGGTCAGTGACATACTACTACTATTACTACTGCTAATAATAATAATCTTTATTTCTACAAGTACATGATACAACTTATACAGACCATAGCTGACATCAGTGACATACTATACAGAAAGCCCCTCGTTATGCCGAGTATTTCCGGCAAATTAGGTTAATTTTGTTCCAAGTATGGCACCCACACCAGTCGGCTAACACCCAGGTACCTACTTACTGCTGGGTGAACAGGGACAGCAGGTGTTTTAATGTTTCAACCCGTACCGGGGATCGAACCACGGACCTCAGTGTGTGAACTGAGTGCGCTACCAGTTGTTCTGGTTTAGCGCAATTAATGCTAAAATTGTTCGTACCATCGCGTCTCTGGGGTTGTTGGTACCTTCCTCGCTGGAATTGCTGGTACCATCGTATCTGGAACTGTTTGTACCGGCCTCTCTGGAACTTGAACGTTGCCATTTGAGAGTCTCTATGTCGAGTCTAGTGAGCTCCCTGGATCTCCTCCTGAGGAACTCGGCTTCTGCTCGTTGTGCTAAGCTTCCTGTGCTTTTTGGCGTTCAGATGTCAACCCTCTCCTGGTTTCTCTCCCTGCCTTCCTTAATGGTGCCGGTGTTTTTTTTTTTCAATAATGTATAGGGAGCCCTAAGAGTGGAGCCACGGTGATGATCTTAGATAACTTCTTGGAGTATGATTCAGTTCATGCTTCAAGATAAAGGGTCTTTACTGACGGGTCTAAGAGTGAGGATGGTGTTGGCTTTGCTGTGATTGCCGGTGAGGACTCTTGTATGCAGTTACCAAGAAAGTCCTGTGTTTACTGCAGAACTCGTTGCAATCCTCACTACTCTAGTTTTGATAGCTGGTTTAGTTAGTTCTTGAGTCACTGTGTACTCTGATTCCCAGTAAGCTTTGTTTGCATTTTCCCAGTATGTTTGTGTCCACTCTCTGGTGGGAGTGGTTTGTGCCTGTCTCTACACGGTACAAGGATGCGGAGAACCTGTTGGTGTTTGGGCCACAGTGGTGTCCTGGGAAATGAATGGGCGGATGCTTTGTAATTTGTGACGTAATGCTAACTGGATCATTTTTTTAACAGTATGTCCATAGCTTAGTCCTTTCTGTCTTCATCATTTTAATAATCGCCGAGGTGCCTGTAGGTGCCTTGGGGATATCTTAATCAAGATGTAGGCTTAATTTGCTGTAGATTTTAGATCAGTTGTGAGACTGTCGGTTCGACCCGCCTTCCCAGGACTGAAGCACTGAACGTCCTGGCAATAGTAGGGAATGATTATTATTATTATTTTTGTCAGGAAATAGAAATGTCTGAATATTTCTTCAGCCATAGAGTTGTCAGGAAGTGGAACAATCTGGAGAGTGATGTAGTGGAGGCAGGATCCATATATAGCTTTAAGAAGAGGTATGAGAAAGCTCATGGAGCAGGGAGAGAGTGGACCTAGTAGCGACCAATGAAGAGGCGGGGCCAGGAGCTATGAATCGACCCTTGCAACCACAAATAGGTGAGTACACACACACACGCGCGCGCGCACGACAATGCAGAGACAAGTTTTACAGTACAACAACAATGCTTTTCTTCCTTCATTCTCTCTCCCTGCCATCCTTCCATCCCTCCTCCACTCCCGGCATCCTGACCCTCCCAGACTACCCTCCCTGCTCACTGGCTTCACAGGTCCAGATACCCGCACTGCGAAGGTAGATAAAAAAGAACGTGAGAGCACAGAGCTGAAGAGAACGCCAGTGTTATTGCGTTCACTTGTCAGTCCCGGAGGCAGGGAGAAAAGCTTATACATCAGGGAGTGAGAGAGAGAGAGAGAGAGAGAGAGAGAGAGAGAGAGAGAGAGAGAGAGAGAAAACAGACAGACAGACAGACAGACAGACAGACAGACAGACACAGACAGACAGAGACAGACAGACAGACAGACAGACAGACAGACAGACAGACGACGACTGACTGACGGACGACTGAGACTGACGGACGATGACTGACTGACTGACTGACGACTGACGACGACTGACGGACTGACTGACTGACTGACTGACTGACTGACCTGACTGACTGACTGACTGACTGACTGCTGACTGACGACTACGGACTGACTACTACTGACTGACTGACTGACTACCTGACTAACACACTGGACTGACTGACAACTACACTGCGACGCTACTGCTGACTGCAACTGACTGACTGCTGAACTGACGACAACCTGCACGCACTGACTGACTGCACTACAGACTGACGACTGACTACGACGACTGACTGCACTGATGAACTACTGACTGACTGACACTGACTGACCGACTGACTGACTGACGACCGACTGACTGACTGACTGACTGACTGACTGACTGACAGACGACTACTGACAGACTGACTGACGCTGACTGACTGACTGACTGACTGACTGACTGACTGACTGACTGACTGAATGACTTTAAAATCATTAGATACACATATCTTTTACCTAACACACTCGAATAATCCAGCAGGTATTGGAGTTATCTAACACTGGATATAAAAGTCCAGCAATTACTGGAGTTATCTAACAAGTTTTACCCTGGGTGCGACCCACAACAATAGGTAAACAGACAACTACTTTTACTGCTGGGTGGGTAAGCAGCAGCAATACTGCTGGGTGAGCAGCAGCAGTACTGCTGGGTGGGTAAGCAGCAGCAGTACTGCTGGGTGGGTAAGCAGCAGCAGTACTGCTGGGTGGGTAAGCAGCAGCAGTACTGCTGGGTGAGTAAGCAGCAGCAGTACTGCTGGGTGTGTAAGCATCAGCAGTACTACTGGGTGTGTAAGCATCAGCAGTACTGCTGGGTGTGTAAGCAGCAGCAGTACTGCTGGGTGTGTAAGCATCAGCAGTACTGCTGGGTGTGGTAAGCATCAGCAGTACTGCTGGGTGTGTAAGCAGCAGCAGTACTGCTGGGTGTGTAAGCATCAGCAGTACTACTGGGTGTGTAAGCAGCAGCAGTACTGCTGGGTGTGTAAGCATCAGCAGTACTGCTGGGTGTGTAAGCATCAGCAGTACTACTGGGTGTGTAAGCATCAGCAGTACTGCTGGGTGTGTAAGCATCAGCAGTACTGCTGGGTGTGTAAGCATCAGCAGTACTACTGGGTGTGTAAGCATCAGCAGTACTACTGGGTGTGTAAGCATCAGCAGTACTGCTGGGTGTGTAAGCATCAGCAGTACTGCTGGGTGTGTAAGCATCAGCAGTACTGCTGGGTGGGTAACAGCAGCAGTACTGCTGGGTGTGTAAGCATCAGCATCTGCTGGGTGTGCAAGCAACAGCAGTACTGCTGGGTGTGTAAGCAACAGCAGTCTGCTGGGTGTGTAACATCACAGTACTACTGGGTGTGTAAGCAGCAGCAGTACTGCTGCAGTGTATTAAGCAGCACAGTACTACTGGGTGTGTAAGCATCAGCAGTACTGCTGGGTGTGTAAGCATCAACAGTACTGCTGGGTGTGTAAAGCAGCAGATACTGCTGGGTGGTAAACAACAAACAGTACTGCTGGGGTGTAACATCAGCAGTACGTAGTGTAACGGGAACAGTACTGCTGGGTGGGTAAGCAGCAGCAGTACTGCTGGGTGGGTAAGGAGCAGCAGTACTGCTGGGTGGGTAAGGAGCAGCAGTACTGCTGGGTGGGTAAGGAGCAGCAGTACTGCTGGGTGGGTAAGCAGCAGCAGTACTGCTGGGGTGTAACAACAGTCTGCTGGGTGAAATAACAGCAGTACTGCTGGGTGTGTAAGCAGCAACAGTACTGCTGGAGGTAAACAACAGCAGTACTGCTGGGTGGTGGAGCAACAGTACTGCTGGGTGGGTAGTAACAGCAGTACTGCTGGGTGGAGTAAGCAACAGCAGTACTGCTGGGTGGGTTGCTAAGCAACAGTACTGCTGGGGTGTGCAACAGCAGTACTGCTGGGTGTGTAAGCAGCAACAGTACTGCTGGGGTGTAACCCAGTACTGCTGGGTTGTAAGCATCCTTGCTGGGTGGGAAAGCAACAAACAGTACTGCTGGGTGGAGGCATCAACAGTACTGCTGGGTGGGTAAAACCAGATACTGCTGATTTAACAAACAAACAAATACTGCTGGGTGGGTAAGCTGGCATTTCTGCTTTGAACAGCAGTACTGCTGGGTGGGTAACAACAGCAATCTACTGGGTGGGTGGGGCAGCAGTACTGCTGGGTGGGGTGGAGCAGCAGTACTGCTGGGTGGGTAAGCAGCAGCAGTACTGCTGGGTGTGTTTGCCAAGTACTGCTGGGTGTTAAACAACAGCAGTACTGCTGGGTGGGTAAGGAGCAGCAGTACCCGCTGGGTAGTAAAGCAGCAGTACTGCTGGGTGTGTAAAGCGAGTCTGCTGGGTGGAGTAACAGCAGCAAATACTGCTGGGGAGTGGGGAGCAGTACTGCTGGGTGGGTAAGTAGCAGCAGTACTGCTGGGTGGGTAAGAAACAGAAACCCGGGTGGGTAAGCGGGGGTCTTCTGGGTGGGGTTTAAAGCAGTACTGCTGGGTGGGTTAAACAGCAACAGTACTACTGGGTGGGTAAGCAACAGCAGTACTGCTGGGTGGGTAAGCAACAGCAGTACTACTGGGGGGTAAGGGCAACCGTCTGCTGGGTTAGTGGAGCAACAGTACTGCTGGGTGGGTAAAAATAAAAAAAGTACTGCTGGGTGAGTGGGAACAACAGTACTGCTGGGTGTAACAACAGCAGTACTGCTGGGTTAATAACATCACGGACTGCTGGGTGGGTAAAAGCAACAGTACTGCTGGGTGGTAAGCAGCAACAGTACTACTGGGTGTGTAAGCAGCAGCAGTCTGCTGGGGGTAAATCAGCAGTACTGCTGGGTGTGTACAGCAGTACTGCTGGATGTGTAAGCAGCAGGGACTGCTGGGTGTGTAAGTAGCAACAGTCTTGGGTGGGTAAAACGCCCGTACTGCTGGGTGTGTAAGCAACAGCAGTACTGCTGGGTGTGTGGGAACAGCAGTACTACTGAATTGGGTAAGCAGCAGCAGTACTGCTGGGTGTGTAAAGCAGCAGTACTGCTGGGTGTGTAAGCATCAACGGGACTGCTGGATTTAACGGCAACCGTACTGCTGGGTTTTGTAAACATCAGCAGTACTGCTGGGTGTTAAGCAACAGCGGAAATACCGGGTGTGGCTCCGTTTGCTGGGTGTTTAACATCACGTACTGCTGGGTGTGTAAGCAACCCCGCAGTACTGCTGGGTGAAATAACAACAGAGTACTGCTGATTTCCCCTCAAACAGTACTGCTGGAGTTTAAGAACTACTGGGTGTGTGGAAAAAACCGTACTGCTGGGGTTTTAAACATCCCGCAGTACTACTGGGTGTGGGAGCAGCAGTACTGCTGGGTGTGTCAACAGCAGTACTACTGGGGTGTAAGCATCAGCAGGGACTGCTGGGTGTGTAAGCATCCAGCCCCGTACTGCTGGGTGTGTAAACAGCAGCAGTACTGCTGGGTAATAACAACAGCAGTACTGCTGGGTGTGTAACATCAACAGTACTGCTGGGGTTGAGCAGCAGTACTGCTGGGTGGGTAACACACAGTATTTTCCCGGGTTAAGCAAAAAAGCCAGTACTACTGGGTGGGTAAGGAGCAGCAGTACTGCTGGGTGGGGTAGGTGCAGCAGTACTGCTGGGTGGGTAAGCATCAACCCCGTACTGCCCGGGTAATTGCACGCAGTCTGCTGGGTGGGTAAAATGGCAACAGTCTGCTGGGTGTGTAAGCAACAGCAGTACTGCTGGGTGGGAAAAAAAGCAACAGTACTGCTGGGTGGGGGAGCAACAGTACTGCTGGGTGGGTAAATGGGGGCAGTACTGCTGGGTGGGGTTTTAACAGCAGTACTGCTGGGGGGGTAAGCAGCAGCAGTCTGCTGGGTGTGTGGGGCAAAAAGTACCCGGGGGGGTAAGCAGCAGCAGTCTGCTGGGTTGTTAAGCAGCAGTCTGCTGGGTGTGTAAGGGGTCAGCAGTACTGCTGGGTGGAGTAAGCAACAGCAGTCTGCTGGGTGAAAAAAAAAAAACAACAGTACTGCTGGGTGGGTAACAGCAGCAGTACTGCTGGGTGAAAAAAAGCGAGTACTGCTGGGTGGGTAAAAACAATCTGCTGGGTGTGTAAGCAGCAGCAGTACTGCTGGGTGGGGAAAAAAAAAACAGTACTGCTGGGTGGGGGAAACAACAGCAGTACCCCGGGTTTGGGGGGGAGCAACAGTACTGGGGGGGTGGGAAAAGGGGCAGCGTCTGCTGGGTTAAGCAACAGCAGTACTGCTGGGGTGTTAAAGGGGAATGCTGGGTGTGTAACAGCAACAGTACTGCTGGG
>WNWK01000016.1:0-60000 GCA_009830355.1 Cherax destructor
TCACCTAGCAGTAAGTAGGTACCTGGGTGTTGACTGGTGTGGGTCGCATCCTCGGGACAAAATTAACCTAACTGCCAGAAATGCTGTGCATAACCACGGGCTTTCTATATAGTATATCACTGATTTCGTCTTGGTATGTATAAGTTATATCATGTACTTTTAGAAATAAAATTATTATTATTATTATTATTATTATTATTATTATTATTATTATTATTATTATTATTATTATTATTATTATTATTATTATATAACAAGAAAGCTAAAGAGTAGAGGATCTATGCCGTCAGGTTTAATAGATGACCAGGACACTAAAAACTAATTAGCTGTTAACTGAAAGGCCCAAGAACTGGCACTCAACAACTGCAAATACCACCAAGTAACCATACACACCTGGCAAGCAGCTACCGCTACCTCGGTATCACGAGTACCGTCCAAGGAACGCTGGTTGAGGTTAGCAGAGCCGATGACAATATGAGAGTCGTCAGCCAGAGCCATCTTGGAGTGAACGTAGATGAGGAAGCGAGACTTGAGACGCCATTTATACTCCAGAGTGCCAGGAAGAGGCATTTCCTGGCCTCCTGACTGCATCACCTGCCTCTGTGACTCCTTCTGTAACCACGTAACACTAGAAATAATGGTAGAATTCATGATAAATTGTTAGTTAACAGGACACAGATGAGACTAATGTTACATTATATTGTAACGTTTTGATTTCTAGGAGCTTAGTCAGGATGTTAATGACTTGTAGTGGTAGTGTCAGTAGCAGCAGCAGTACTAGTGACAGTAGCAGCAGCAGTACTAGTGACAGTAGCAGCAGCAGTACTAGTGTCAGTAGCAGCAGCAGTACTAGTGACAGTAGCAGCAACAGTACTAGTGACAGTAGCAGCAGCAGTACTAGTGACAGTAGCAGCAGCAGTACTAGTGACAGTAGCAGCAGTCTAGGCAGTGCAGCAGCTTAGTGCGTACAGAGCAGTTGGACAGCGACATCTAGTGACAGTAGCAGCAGCAGTACTAGTGACAGCAGCGAGCAGCGTACTAGTGACAGTACGCAGCAGTACTAGACGTGAGCTATGTCAGCAGCGCAGCAGTACTAGTGACAGTAGGCGAGCATTCACTGTAGGAACACTCCAGGCAGTGTAGGAACGTACCTTCCGCAGTGTAGGACGTACCTTCCCAGGCAGTGTAGGACGTACCTTCCCAGGCAGTGTAGGACGTACCTTCCCAGGCAGTGTAGGAACGTACCTTCCCCAGGCAGTGTAGGAACGTACCTTCCCCAGGCAGTGTAGGAACGTACCTTCCCCAGGCAGTGTAGGAACGTACCTTCCCCAGGCAGTGTAGGAACGTACCTTCCCCAGGCAGTGTAGGAACGTACCTTCCCAGGCAGTGTAGGAACGTACCTTCCCCAGGCAGTGTAGGAACGTACCTTCCCCAGGCAGTGTAGGAACGTACCTTCCCCAGGCAGTGTAGGAACGTACCTTCCCAGGCAGTGTAAACGTCCTTCCCCAGGCAGTGTAGGAACTACCTTCCCAGGCAGTGTAGGAACGTACCTTCCAGGCAGTTAGGAACGTACCTTCCCAGGCAGTGTAGGAACGTACCTTCCCCAGGCAGTGTAGGAACGTACCTTCCCCAGGCAGTGTAGGAACGTACCTTCCCAGGCAGTTAGGAACGTACCTTCCCCAGGCAGTGTAGGAACGTACCTTCCCCAGGCAGTGTAGGAACGTACCTTCCCCAGGCAGTGTAGGAACGTACCTTCCCCAGGCAGTGTAGGAACATACCTTCCCCAGGCAGTGTAGGAACGTACCTTCCCCAGGCAGTGTAGGAACGTACCTTCCCCAGGCAGTATAGGAACGTACCTTCCCAGGCAGTTAGGAACGTACCTTCCCAGGCAGTGTAGGAACGTACCTTCCCAGGCAGTAGAACGTACCTTCCCAGGCAGTGTAGGAACGTACCTTCCCAGGCAGTGTAGGAACGTACCTTCCCCAGGCAGTGTAGGAACGTACCTTCCCCAGGCAGTGTAGGAACGTACCTTCCCCAGGCAGTGTAGGAACGTACCTTCCCCAGGCAGTGTAGGAACGTACCTTCCCCAGGCAGTGTAGGAACGTACCTTCCCAGGCAGTTAGGAACTACCTTCCAGGCAGTGTAGGAACTACCTTCCCAGGCAGTGTAGGAACGTACCTTCCCAGGCAGTGTAGGAACGTACCTTCCCCAGGCAGTGTAGGAACGTACCTTCCCCAGGCAGTGTAGGAACGTACCTTCCCCAGGCAGTGTAGGAACGTACCTTCCCCAGGCAGTGTAGGAACGTACCTTCCCCAGGCAGTGTAGGAACGTACCTTCCCCAGGCAGTGTAGGAACGTACCTTCCCCAGGCAGTGTAGGAACGTACCTTCCCCAGGCAGTGTAGGAACGTACCTTCCCAGGCAGTGTAGGAACGTACCTTCCCCAGGCAGTGTAGGAACGTACCTTCCCAGGCAGTAGGAACTACCTTCCCCAGGCAGTGTAGGAACGTACCTTCCCAGGCAGTGTAGGAACGTACCTTCCCCAGGCAGTTAGGAACGTACCTTCCCAGGCAGTGTAGGAACGTACCTTCCCAGGCAGTGTAGGAACGATTACACTTCTCCCCAGGCAGTGTAGGAACGTACCTTCCCCAGGCAGTGTAGGAACGTACCTTCCCCAGGCAGTGTAGGAACTACCTTCCCCAGGCAGTGTAGGAACGTACCTTCAGCAGTGTGACTACCTTCCCAGGCAGTGTAGGAACATACCTTCCCCAGGCAGTGTAGGAACGTACCTTCCCCAGGCAGTGTAGGAACGTACCTTCCCCAGGCAGTGTAGGAACGTACCTTCCCCAGGCAGTGTAGGAACATACCTTCCCCAGGCAGTGTAGGAACGTACCTTCCCAGGCAGTGTAGGAACGTACCTTCCCAGGCAGGTAGGAACGTACCTTCCAGGAGTAGGAACGTACCTTCAACTGCAGGCGACTTCCCGCAGGCAGTGATAGGAACGTACCTTTTCAGGCAGTAGTAGGAATACATTACTACCTTCCTCCAGGCAGTGTAGACTCCTTCCCAAGCAGGTAGCAAAGTACCTTCAGGCAGTAGTAGGAACTACCTTCCAGGCAGTGTAGGAACTTACCTTCCAGGCATGTATAGGAACGTACTCTTCCCAGGAGATAGGAATTTAGAGTTAGAAGGTAATTCCAAGTAGTGAGGACATCCTTCAGCGTAGATAGGCTACATCTATCATCTCGAGGACAGTAGTAGGATACATCTATTATCAGCATAGTGATAGGTACCTAGCCTTCATCAGGTCAGTCTAGTAGACAGGTACCTCGGAAGAAGAAGGTAATCTAAGTAAAGGTACTCGATAGATTGATAGGACCTGCGGCATTGACATGTACATCACTGGCTAGAAGGTTCACTGGTGTAGATAAGTATAATTATAGATTAGATAATATTACTAATATGATAGCTACCTGTATTGATAGGTCATCTATGTTAGATAGGTACCTGATAGTAAGAAGGTACTTGAATAGTGATAGAGGTACTGGATAGTCAGATAGGTACCTTTGAAGTTAGACAGGTACATCTATAGTGAGACAGGTACATCTTTAGTTAGATAAGTATATTTATAGTTAGATAGGTATATTTATAGTTAGATAGTTACATCTGTAGTTAGATAGGTACATCTATAGTTAGATAGGTACATTTATAGTTAGATAGGTACATCTATAGTTAGGTACATCTATAGTTAGATAGGTACATCTATAGTTAGATAGGTACATCTATAGTTAGATAGGTACATCTATAGTTAGATAGGTACATCTATAGTTAGATAGGTACATCTATAGTTAGATAGGTACATCTATATTGAGACACTGTAAATAGCTGCCTAACGTAATAGGTTCCAGGGTAGTAAGGTCATCTCTTGGATTAAGAAATATGTACCTGAATAGTGGGATAGGTACCTGGATAGTGGGATAGGTACCTGGATAGTTTGATAGGTACCTGGATAGTGGAATAAGTACTTGAATAGTGGGATAAGTACTTGGATAGTGCGATAGGTACCTGGATAGTGGGATAAGTACCTGGATAGTGGGATAAGTACCTGGATAGTGGGATAAGTACCTGGATAGTGGGATAAGTACCTGGATAGTGGGATAAGTACCTGGATAGTGGGATAAGTACCTGGATAGTGGGATAAGTACCTGGATAGTGGGATAAGTACCTGGATAGTGGGATAAGTACCTGGATAGTGGGATAAGATACCTGGATAGTGGGATAAGTACCTGGATAGTGGATAGTACCTGGATAGTGGGATAAGTACCTTGGATAAGTGGGATAGGACCTGGATAGTGGATAAGTACCTGGATAGTGGGATAAGTACCTGGATAGTGGGATAAGTACCTGGATAGTGGGATAAGTACCTGGATAGTGGGATAAGTACCTGGATAGTGGGATAAGTACTGATAGTGGATAGTACCTGATAGTGGGATAAGTACCTGGATAGTGGGATAAGTACCTGGATAGTGGGATAAGTACCTGGACCTGATAGTGGGATAAGTACCTGGATGAAAGTTGATAGGGGATAAGTACCTGGATAGTGGGATAAGTACCTGGATAGTTGAAGGATAAGTACCTGGATAGTGGGATAAGTACCTGGATAGTGGGATAAGTACCTGGATAGTGGGATAAGTACCTGGATAGTGGGATAAGTACCTGGATAGTGGGATAAGTACCTGGATAGTGGGATAAGTACCTGGATAGTGGGATAAGTACCTGGATAGTGGGATAAGTACCTGGATAGTGGGATAAGTACCTGGATAGTGGGATAAGTACCTGGATAGTGGGATAGGTACCTGGATAGTGGGATAGGTACCTGGATAGTGGGATAGGTACCTGGATAGTGGGATAATTACCTGGATAGAAAGTTAATTAGATTGCAAGACATTAAACTAGATAGTTTTTAGAAATTGGTAGTAGATGATTGCTATCTATCACCTGTCATGCTATCTACTCACCTGTCATGCTATCTACTCACCTGTCATGCTATCTACTCACCTGTCATGCTATCTACTCACCTGTCATGCTATCTACTCACCTGTCATGCTATGCAAGTACCTGCATAGCATGACAGGCACCGGCATAGCATGACAGGCACCTGAATACCATGACAGGCACCTGAATAGCATGAGAGGCACCTGAATACCATGACAGGCACCTGTCTAGCATGACAGGCACCTGCATAGCATGACAGGTACCTACATAGCATTACAGGTAAGTAGATAACATGATATGTACTTATATATCGTGACAGGTACCTGCATAGCATGACAGGTATCTTCATAGTATGACAAAAACCTGCACAGCATGACAGATACCTACATAACGTCATAGAAACCTGCATAGCATGACAGGTACCTGCATAGCATGATAGGTAAGTAGATAGCATGACAGATACCTACGTAACGTGACAGGTACCTGCATAGTATGACAGGCACCTGCATAGCATGACAGGAAAGTAGAGAGCATGACAGGAAAGTAGAGAGCATGACAGGAAAGTAGAGAGCATGACAGAAAAGTAGAGAGCATGACAGGAAAGTAGAGAGCATGACAGGAAAGTAGAGAGCATGACAGGAAAGTAGAGAGCATGACAGGAAAGTAGAGAGCATGACAGGAAAGTAGAGAGCATGACAGGAAAGTAGAGAGCATGACAGGAAAGTAGAGAGCATGACAGGAAAGTAGAGAGCATGACAGGAAAGTAGAGAGCATGACAGGAAAGTAGAGAGCATGACAGGTACCTGGATAGTCAGATACTGGTAGTGGAGGATAGTCTTGATGCTGGAGCGTACTAGTGGCTGCTCTGGATTCCCCTCAGGCAGCATTGGTAGTACAATGTACACACGGAAGTCCTCACCAGCCCGGATCTTGCTCACCTGGGGTAGAGTACAAAAAAGTACATGATATTTCACCAGAGTACGTGATATGAACATGAAATGTGCTCTGTGTTTAGTACCTATTGCTTGTCGGTTTTAACAAGATGTGAATGATATCCCAGTAATCAATAATTATTAAGTTGCTGAAGATAAATTGAGTAATATTACTGTCACGTGGGATATGATTTTAAACAATTAGTCCCTGGGCCTCGACGAACTATATTCAAGGGTTTTTAAATAATCTAAATGAGAACTTAGCCGCTATTGGGACTATTTAAGGCATCAATTAAAACTATTTAAGGCATCAATCCAAACTGGTGTTGTGCCAGAGATGTGCAAGGTGACTAACGTAATTCCTTTATTTAATTCAGTGAATAAGTAAATTACATCAGATTACCGTCCAATAAACCTGATGTCTATAGTAGGCAAATTATTAGAATAAATTATAGCTGAGATTATTAGAAGTCACCTTGACGATAATAATTTGATTAATCTCAGCATGGGTTCACGAGAGGTCGCTCCTGCCTGACAAATTTACTGACGTTCTTCAATAAAGCATTTGAGGAAGTAAACAGTAATAAAGAATATGATGATGTTGGATTTCAGTAAAGCCTTCGATAGAGCACCTCACAAGAGACTCTTAAGAAAAGTGGCAGCTCATGGCATAGGAGGTAAAGTTCTAGCATGGATAGAAACATACCTTCATGTTCTAACATGTTCTAGCATGTTCTAGCATGGCTTACCAATAGAAAGCAGAGAGTTTCCATTAATGAGGTCAGGTCTGAATGGGGACCGGTCACTAGTGGCGTCCCACAAGGATCAGTTTTAGGCCCACTGTTGTTCATAATTTATATTTAATAACGTGAAAAATTAAATTTAAAAGGAATGAAACATTCTCCCAAGCTGAAACTATATATTTGTAAACAAGGTTATGTCACGAAATAGTAAACGAAATTTCGTGGGAATATCTTTATTATTACACCAGCAAGAGAAGCCTAAACTTTTTTTTTTTTTGAAACGTTGATATTTGGCCCACTTTGAGGCTCAATCAGTATGCCAATTTCAAAAAATGTAAATCCATAATAGTTACATTGGATTAAACATAAGAAGTTGTGTAAGACAGCAAAGTTTCATTTAGTATTGTGGTAGAAAGAGAGAAATTATTTTGATTCGAAATTGCCGAAATTTCGTAGGGTTGCGGAACATGGCCGTGGGATGGTGTCAAGTTCTGTCTCAGCAACCATTCCATTGACAGATCTAAAACTTTACCAAAGTTTGGGACATAGTGGATCCAGCACACTAAGTTTCATCAACATCCATGAGGGTGGGGTGGGAAGCCTTGGTTCACTTGACGTGCAGTGACCCACAGGAAAAACTCGGCTTGCAGATGTTCCATGTATAGGTTTGCCAGTACGGCACTAAGTGGGGAACCCATGGGTAGTCCAAAAGTCAGCTGAAAAAGGTAATTTTCCAAAGAGAAACATGTAAAGCCAACGCTGGAATAGGAAGGTCAAGGGAGTCGTCATTTTTCTCGCGCAGGAGATCAATGGCTTGTGTAGTAGGTACCTTGGTGAATAGGGATGTTACATCTAGGCTGAAGAGTTTCTTGTCCCTGATGTTAATGTTGCGGATGCATTTGAGAAGATCACCAGAATGTTTTTAAGATGTGCTAGACTGATTGTGTTCAAGAGTTTAGAAAGGTACTTAGCTAGAAAACCCGAGAGTAGTTGGTGGGAAGCACTGCCTATTCCAGAGGAGATGGGCCTCATATGAGTTCCTGGCTTGCGAGTTTTTGGCAGGCCGTACATTTTGGCGGGTCTGGGAATGGTACACAGAAATTTCTTCCCTTGTTCTGAGTCCTTCAGTATGAGGTTGTTCTCTTGGTTTGTTGTCGTGTAGTCGTTAGTGTTCAAGATTACGACACCACCACTTTTATCAGCGGTGGTGACCCTGATGGTCGTGTCTTAAAGCTTTAAGAGCAGTGATGTAACGTCGAGGTAGGACTGGTGAGCTGTGTTGAGATGGGCGCTCAGATGATGCCTTGAAGGTAACCTTTTTGGAAAGCAGAGTCATTGTGTCTGTAATTTATACCGATGAAATTGAGGTCATGTTTCGGTTTCGTGATTCCTGTGGCAAATTTGAAGCCTAAGCTTCCCAAACTCTTCCACTGAGTGTTTCCGCAGAGAACCTGGAGTTTCCTAGTTAGTCTGATTTTCTGTTGAATATTATCTGCTGCGAATAATTTCGGCGGTGTGTCTGTTGAAGTTATCTCGGAACCCCTCGGAACCCCTCGGAACCCCTCGGAACCCCTCGGAACCTCTAAACCCCTTGCCAAGAAACTTCCCCATCGTTATCCTACATAACATACACACCCACCTGTCCCGTGCAGGTCCGTCTCAGACCCAACCTACCAAACATTCTCCACCTGACTCTTCATCCTATAAATACTCACGTACTATTCACCATTTTTGCCACTTGATAAAGCCCACCGTGTGGGAGAAAACTTGTCAGTGAAGGATCACATTATACAACATATGTGTTTACATTTCTAGTAATGTTTGTGAAGCAAGAAGCACTTACCACACGCTGAGTGATCTCCAGTGGCACAATGTTACTTGCGCAGGCGTGCTGGTCGTCCTCCCAGGCCTGCGACGACCCCACGAAGAACTGCAAGAGGAAGACGTTCCTGCAGTATACATCTCACTCTGTGCAGACTTTGTGTCAATTTGTGCATCAGTCTAGGTCTAGGCCTAGACATAGACATAGACCTAGACATAGACCTAGGGCTAGGGATAAAGTTATGTGTCAGTAGGTGAGTGAGTGTGTCAGTCTTCTTATGTGTTTATACAAGTTTGAAACTCTGTTTGTCGTACTCCCTTTAATGATACAAATACACGAAAATACAAACAAACAATTAAAAGCACGAAACAAAACTAAAAAGAGAGAGAGAGAGAGAGAGAGAGAGAGAGAGAGAGAGAGAGAGAGAGAGAGAGAGAAATAGGGAGTATATATAATAGGGACACAATGTTTCAGAGATGTGACACAGTAACAAGGGGTCACAACTGGAAGTTGAAAACTCAGAGGAGTCATAGGGATGTTAGGAAGTATTTCTTCAGCCTTAGAGTTGTCAAGAAGTGGAACAACTTGGAGAGTGAGGTAGCGGAGACAGGATCCATACATGGCTTTAAGAAGAGATATGATAAAGCTCATGGAGCAGGAAGAGTGACCTAGTAGCGACCAGTGAAGAGGCAAGTACACACACACACACACACACACACGCACACACACACACACACACACACACACACACACACACACACACACACACACACACACACACACACACACACACACACACACACACACACACACACACACACACACACACACACACACACACACACACACACACACACACACACACACACACACACACACACACACACACACACACACACACACACACACACACACACACACACACACACACACACACACACACACACACACACACACACACACACACACACACACACACACACACACACACACACACACCACACACACACACACACACCTCGACAACAACACACACACACCACACACACCACACACCACACACACCACACACGTCCACACCTGACTCAATATAAAGAATTGTGCTCATCGATGACACACAGCCTGTGGATGCTTGCGTCAATCACACGCCCCCCTGTGGTGTCAAGCACGCCCACACGCCCACTGCTGACATGGCCCCGAAGCAAGCACCGAATGACCGCACCACCCGTGAACAAATTTGGGCATCAGTCCAGGGAGAACATAATGTAAGTCAGTGAGCACCTGAAGTCACCAGTCAGATGACTGCACCTGAATGGTCACCAGTCAGAGCAAGCACCTGAATGGTCACCAGTCAGAGCAAGCACCTGAATGGTCACCAGTCAGAGCAAACACCTGAATGGTCACCAGTCAGAGCAAGCACCTGAATGGTCACCAGTCAGAGCAAGCACCTGAATGGTCACCAGTCAGAGCAAGCACCTGAATGGTCACCAGTCAGAGCAAGCACCTGAATGGTCACCAGTCAGAGCAAACACCTGAATGGTCACCAGTCAGAGCAAAGCACCTGAATGGTCACCAGTCAGGGGCAAGCACCTGAATGGTCACCAGTCAGAGCAAGCACCTGAATGGTCACCAGTCAGAGCAACACCTGAATGGTCACCAGTCAGAGCCAAGCACCTGAATGGTCACCAGTCAGAGCAAACACCTGAATGGTCACCAGTCAGAGCGAGCAAGCACCTGAATGGTCACCAGTCAGAGCAAGCACCTGAATGGTCACCAGTCAGAGCAAGCACCTGAATGGTCACCAGTCAGAGCAAGCACCTGAATGGTCACCAGTCAGAGCAAGCACCTGAATGGTCACCAGTCAGAGCAACACCTGAATGGTCACCAGTCAGAGCAAACACCTGAATGGTCACCAGTCAGAGCAAACACCTGAATGGTCACCAGTCAGAGCAAACACCTGAATGGTCACCAGTCAGAGCAAACACCAATGTCACCAGTCAACAAACACTGAATGTACCAGTTTACACAAACACAATTACCATCAAATAACACCCAATGTACCACAAAAACACAATGTCACAAGTAACAAACACCAAATTATCACAATTTTAAACAAAATTATCAGTTTATCCACAATTATCACAATTTAACACAAATAATCACAATTTAACACAAATAATCACAATATAACACAATATAATCCACAAACACATTCACAAATTATAAGTTAACAAGTTGGATTTATTACTCCAATTAACACAAATTATGATTAAAGAAGCACACCTGCGACTTATTACGCAGATGTTTAGCCCACCTGTCGTCAGTCTATAGTTGACTGAGGTTGGGGACTGATAACCTCAACTGCTATCGTCAGCTTAGAATAAGAGCCCTGCAAAGCTTAGAGCACCACAGAACCCAGTTAGAGCACCACAGAACCCAGTTTGAGCACCACACAACCCAGTTAGAGCACCACACAACCCAGTTAGAGCACCACACAACCCAGTTAGAGCACCACACAACCCAGTCAGAGCACCACACAACCCAGTTAGAGCACCACACAACCCAGTTTGAGCACCACACAACCCAGTTAGAGCACCACACAACCCAGTTAGAGCACCACACAACCTAGTTAGAGCACCACACAACCCAGTTAGAGCACCACACAACCCAGTTAGAGCACCACACAACCCAGTTAGAGCACCACACAACCCAGTTAGAGCACCACACAACCCATTAGAGCACCACAGACCAAGTTAGAGCCACAAACAGGTTAGAGCCACAACCCAGTTAGGAATACAAGCAGGTGTTTACCCAGATGATTGGAACTTGGACAGGGATTGGAAGAAACGGGTTTAGAGTATTTTGATTCTAGGGGTATTGTACTAGAGTTGGAACTTGGGAAGGGATTGGAAGAAACGTTTGGGTATTGGATTTGAGGGGTATTGTAACTAACGCTTGGGACTGGATTTGAGGGGATTGGAAGGAACGTTTGGATTTGAGTGGGGATTGGAAGGAATGGTTGGGATTGGATTTGTGGGATTGGAAGGAATGTTTGGGATTGGATTTGGGGGATCGGAAAGAATGTTTGGGATTGAATTTGTGGGATTGGAAGGAATGTTTGGGATTGGATTAAAGGAGATTGGATTGAAAGCTTGGGATTGGATTAGAGGGGATTGGAAGGAACGTTTGAGAATGGATTTGAGGGAGATTTTAAGCTTGGGAATGGTTTGTTTGTAATCGTGTTATTACGATTTTGTAAGTTTTCGGACTCACCCTGGGTTTAACCCCCACCCGTTCCGTGATCTCGAGCACTTACCTGCATTTGCCAGATGTTTTTGTCTTCCATTCCTTGTAGTTCAGGTACGATGTCGTCTTCGTAAGTCTGAACCAGCAAATGGACCTTCTTGGGCACCTGTTTCCTCCAGCATTCTTCGAAGTTCCTGAGGAGATCGATGGCCGCTGGTCCTGTGAGGCGAGCGTGGAGATCGTGCCAGGGTTCGCGGGGTCCTTGGCTTTCTTTCACTTTGATGATTCCGTTGTGGAAGTCCCCGCGGTGTTCGCGGGCCAGTGTGGTGAAGAGGTTGTGGTCTGGCGTATCCCAGCGGCCTTTGGTCATGTCTAGACCACCCACGAAAGCCACCAGACCATTTTCCCCATTGTCGGCTACTATGAGTTTCTGGTGGTGGGACCACACTGCCTCAACCAGCTTCTTCCTCACTACGGAAGCTGTGGTTCGTTTTCGTATCGTCTTGGCGACGTGAACATTTGTATTTTCAAAGTATCGATCTGTGTTCTCGTCATATGTCTGAAAGAGCCCGGCGCAAAGTCCCACCGAGAGTAATTCGTTCCAGATGAGTATGAGGACTCGTACTCCTTCTGCTGATTTCTGCTTCAGCAGCTCCCCCAAGGTTTCCTTGTCACGTTCCAGCCTGGTGCCCGTCCATAGACTCCAGGCGGCAATGTAAATAAACTTCCTTGCTCGGCGGAAAGTGTCCGCCATGGCTTTGAAGACGCCTTCCCGCGGCGTAACTATTCCAGGAATGTTGCTGAAGTGTGCATCTTGGTATAGAGTGAACGACCCACCCTTCCGCATTGGGAAGTACGACCTGGGCATCTCCATACCCTCCTGCAGTGCCTGAGCTGCTGGAGTATATCTGATCTTCATCACGACTCTTCTTTTTCCTCCCTCGAGGTATACAGGACCATCCTTACTCCAGGCCTTGTTTGCATCACCCAGGGCCACACGACCACTTCCCACACACTTGCATCGAATGCGATCTTTCTCCCACACGTTAACTTTCAGAAAGTTGGCAGCCTCGCATACAGGAATGATGGTGCGTTCGCCCCACACCGCATTCACGGCGTTCTTACGAACTCCTGTGGTAAGTATGTCCTCTGTTCCCAGCAATACAGTTACCCACACGTCCGACCATTCTCCAGGGATGATTTGATATATATGATCCTTGTCACTGAGATCCTCTCCCCTCACCACTTCCAATTCTAAGTCTCCATGAAGGATCGACATAGTAATACAAGGTATCAATCCACTGTCAACAAACGCAGCATCAACATTCCACCTCTCCTTTCCACTGAACGACCCACACGGTGTCAACACCTCATATAACTATCTCTCAGATACAGACAGTAGACGCATCCTATAAAGTATCCTGTCGTTCAATTAAACACAAGGAATCGAGCCTCCACCCACGTTCAAAACCCACAAACAATTAGCCCTTCCCTGATATTTCCAGATATCAGCAGACACACAGCCACAGACAACAACTCTCTGTGCTACACTGATCTCTCACACACAACGTCCACAGGGAATCCCCGATGTCTGATACTCAGTACTGAGATTTCCCAAGATAACAATTACAGTTTTGGGGAAATACTAAAACCCCTTGGAGTTACAACACAGCTCAGGGAGGTGTTTATTACTATTGTCTGTAATTAAGACATATTCGCTGCGCTTGGATTAGTAAGTTTATTAAGGTACAGGTACAGAAATACAGTTACATAATTTGTCATTATAGCAGCATATGTGTAAATCACCCAGGTAACCCCAAAAACCTGAGACAAAGTGACTTATTCCCAATGGGATCCATAAATAATGTTATAAACGAAGCATTTCGATACTGGGAGCTTTGTTGTGGTCATGGTTGTAGAGTGTGTGTGTGGTCATGGTTGTGGAGTGTGTGTGTGGTCATGGTTGTGGAGTGTGTGTGGGGTCATGGTTGTGGAGTGTGTGTGGGGTCATGGTTGTGGAGTGTGTGTGTGGTCATGGTTGTGGAGTGTGTGTGTGGTCATGGTTGTGGAGGTGTGTGTGGTCATGGTTGTGGAGTGTGTGTGTGTGGGTCAGGTTGTGGGTGTGTGTGGGGTCATGGTTGTGGAGTGTGTGTGGGGTCATGGTTGTGGAGTGTGTGTGTGGTCATGGTTGTGGAGTGTGTGTGTGGTCATGGTTGTGGAGTGTGTGTGTGGTCATGGTTGTGGAGTGTGTGTGGGTCATGGTTGTGGAGTGTGTGTGGGGTCATGGTTGTGGAGTGTGTGTGGGGTCATGGTTGTGGAGTGTGTGTGGGGTCATGGTTGTGGAGTGTGTGTGGGGTCATGGTTGTGGAGTGTGTGTGGGGTCATGGTTGTGAAGTGTGTGTGGGGTCATGGTTGTGGAGTGTGTGGGGTCATGGTTGTAGAAGGCGTGTGTTGGGTCATTGTTATAGCGAAGGTGTGTGGGGTCAGGGTTGAAGACACGGTGTGTGGGGTCAGGGTTGAAGACACGGTGTGTGGGGTCAGGGTTGAAGACACGGTGTGTGGGGTCAGGGTTGAAGACACGGTGTGTGGGGTCAGGGTTGAAGACACGGTATGTGGGGTCAGGGTTGAAGACACGGTGTGTGGGGTCAGGGTTGAAGACACGGTGTGGGGTCAGGGTTGAAGACACGGTGTGTGGGGTCAGGGTTGAAGACACGGTTGTGGGGTCAGGGTTGAAGACACGGTGTGTGGGGTCAGGGTTGAAGACACGGTGTGGGGTCAGGGTTGAAGACACGGTGTGTGGGGTCAGGGTTGAAGACACGGTGTGTGGGGTCAGGGTTGAACTGACTCGGGACTGATGACCTCATCAAGACTCGGGACTGATGACTACAGTTCAGACTAGGACGATGATTACATCAAGACTCAGGGACTGATGACCTTATGAATCAAAGACTACGGTGACTGATGGTCACCTTAATGCAAGATCAGGACTGATGATCCTGGTAATCAATGTTAAGGTGGCTGTAGTCCTGGTACTATGAAGATGCTTATTGGTCTGATGAATCTATGTTGGTCAATAAGATCCTGGTGAATCTATGTTAGGTGGCCTTAGTGTGAGACCATATTGGTCCTGGTGAATCTATGTAAGGTGGCCATTATTGGTCCTGTGAATCTATGTTAAGGTGCATTATTAGTCCTGATGAATCTTGTTAAGGTGGCCATTATTGGTCCTGGTGAATCTATGTTAAGGTGGCCATTATTGGTCCTGGTGAATCTATGTTAAGGTGGCCATTATTGGTCCTGGTGAATCTATGTTAAGGTGGCCATTATTGGTCCTGGTGAATCTATGTTAAGGTGGCCATTATTGGTCCTGGTGAAGCCATTATTGGTCCTGGTAATTGTTAAGGTCATTATTGGTCTGTGAATCTATGTTAAGGTGGCCATTATTGGTCCTGGTGAATCTATGTTAAGGTGGCCATTATTGGTCCTGATGAATCTATGTTAAGGTGGCCATTATTGGTCCTGATGAATCTATGTTAAGGTGGCCATTATTAGTCCTGGTGAATCTATGTTAAAGTGGCCATTATTGGTCCTGGTGAATCTATGTTAAGGTGGCCATTATTGGTCCTATGAATTATGTTAAGGTGGCCATTATTAGTCCTGGTGAATCTATGTTAAAGTGGCCATTATTGGTCCTGGTGAATCATGTTAAGGTGGCCTTTTGGTCCTGGTGAATATATGTTAAGGTGGCCATTATTGGTCCTGGTGAATCTATGTTAAGGTGGCCATTATTGGTCCTGGTGAAGCCATTATTGGTCCTGGTGAATCTATGTTAAGGTGGCCATTATTGGTCCTGGTGAATCTATGTTAAGGTGGCCATTATTGGTCCTGGTGAAGCCATTATTGGTCCTGATGAATCTATGTTAAGGTGGCCATTATTGGTCCTGGTGAATCTATGTTAAGGTGTCCATTATTGGTCCTGGTGAATCTATGTTAAGGTGGCCATTATTGGTCTTGGTGAAGCCATTATTGGTCCTGGTGAATCTATGTTAAGGTGGCCATTATTGGTCCTGATGAATCTATGTTAAGGTGGCCATTATTGGTCCTGGTGAATCTATGTTAAGGTGGCCATTATTGGTCCTGATGAATCTATGTTAAGGTGGCCATTATTGGTCCTGGTGAATCTATGTTAAGGTGGCCATTATTGGTTCAAATAATCTGCTTACCTTAACGTCAGGCTTATTGGTCGATAATTTGACGGTAGAGATTTATCTACGTAGCACTCAGCTCACACACTAAGGTCCAGGGGTCGATCCCCGTTAAGGCAGGACACATTAGGACTGTTTCCATTAGACACCTGCTGTCCATGTTCACCCATCAGTAAAATGGGTACCTGGGTGTTAGTGGACTGGTGTGGGTCGCATCCTGGGGACAAGGACCTAATTTGCTGGAAATGCTCATCATAACAAGCGGCTTTCTATATAGTAGTATGTCATTGATGTCAGCTATGGTCTGTATACCCTGTACATGTACTGGTAGGAATAAATATATTATTATTATTATTTAAGGATAGTAATCATAGTAACTATCTTCCACATATTCGGCAAAATAGTTAACTGTATGGCGACTCTTTCCTCATATTTTACCTAGAGTTTACCTGGAGAGGATTTCGGGGGTCAACGCCCTCTGCGGCCCGGTCTGTGACCAGGCCTCGTGGTGGATCAGGGTCTAATCAACCAGGCTGTTACTGCTGGCCGCACGCAAACCGACGTACGATCTACAGCCCGGCTGGTCAGGTACTGACTTCAGGTGCTTGTCCAGAGTCTTGAAGACAGCCAGGTACATATGCTGCCACATACTATCTAGATTTTCATGATTTTAATATATAAAAATCCATCTACGCTCTCTACATCTTATCTTTTTCTACCATATTCTTAAGTATGATCAGCTTTTAATCCCGGCTCAAGAGCTGTCACTCAACAGTATGCTCACCTGTCTTAATCTTCACTGCATTAATTGGTTGACTGGTTCGATAATCATATTTTATTTTTGTTATTTTCTGGGATATAATTTGTATATATCCCCTGGAAAAGTGTGATTAATATAAATTTTTAAAGTGGTGGATGGGTAAGTCAGTGGTTGACCTGGGTGGTCAGACCACCAAAAGTTGCAGTAGTGGGTCATTATATGAGGACCCGCGTCAGGAAACACTTGTATTGGGTCATTATATGAGGACCCGCGTCAGGAAACACTTGTCCTGTGTCATTATATGAGGACCCGCGTCAGGAAACACTTGTCCTGTTTCCTGACCAACCTTACCTAACAGACAGGAAATAGTTTTTAGAACATATATCCTTCTCATTATGAGTAAGCTGTCCAGATCTACTTTCAAGTGTGCTCAATTTTACCGTAAGCTTACATTGTGGGTATTTATTTGGTCACGAATTCTCACTGGTGGGTTTGTATGTAAATATTAAAATGTTGTGGTCACACGGACGGTGAGAGAATTGTATCACGCTGTAAAACCCACTAATACATCCAGACACGAATATATAAACTGCGAGAGTGATGTACTCTTTGATCAATTTTGGCCTGAACAATATTTTAGGTATGCTTGAATCATTAGTTAATAACATTAGAATTAATACTGTAGTCTTAGACATTAATATATGTTATATTAGGTAATCAGATTATACATATTGTGATGACTAGCATCTTCCTTGAGCAAGGGAGAGGAGCTTACTTGGTCAGTCTTCTGGCATCTGCAGTAGTGGAGAACGGAACTCACCGGCGCTCAGAGATCATACCCCACGCTGCTTACAAAACACACATCTGGCAGCCAGTGATACAAAGACAGAGACATTCCCAACGTACTGAGGATATCCGTCTCCACGCCAGACCCGTGTGTGAGATTATTTCTAGTATTTTGCCTCAGCAAGTGGCCACCTTATTATTGGAAAGACGGGAATAATTTACCTTTCGGTTATGAGTGGGCCAAAAGTCCAAACTAGGGTATGTAGCAGCCAGTTGAGTTGACTAAGTGAATCACCCTTGAGTATTTAGCCAGAAGTTAGTAATCTTTCTGTGCATATTAAAGCTAGTCAGGGAACCCTCAGTGAATATACTGACCTCTCCTAGGATGTACGTTGTAATTACTAACATTAACTGATTACATGTACCATTTTCCTGTGCAAATGGCTTTCAAAAGAGAAATTACATAGAAGTTAGCCTGGGTAGACTCAGGGGATTTCTAGCTAGAATAGACTTAACACAACACGTAAGTCTGTTCTAGTTTGAGCATGAGGAAAGCAAGTTCATTAGTCCTGCAGATCAGTTAACCTCTACTGTCTCACTCTAGGGTTAGTGCCTGGACTTTGGGTTGAGCAGGCAGTGCTCAACCCAAAGTCCCTCTTTTGGTTGAGTACTGCCTGCTGAGTTGGATGGTTGAGAGGAACGGCTATCTCGTTAGTTACATTGTTTGCCTTAGTTATAAGAGCCTTTTCTGAAGTATTTCAGACACCCATGTTGGCCTGCCATCCTGACCAGTGAACTAATAGGTAGGATCATAACAGTCGGGGCCCCAGTGTTATGCTAACTACTGGTTTATCACCCAATCATTTGAAAGCCCACCAACTCTTGGAGCAGACTAGGCAGGCTTTGTTTACCTCTGCTTGAAGACTAACACTGCCTCTCCTGCTCGTGTATATCATCTGGTAAATAATCACCCTACATAGAGTTTAGTGATGGAATAAAAGGATTAAGAATTTATCTCTGCTGTTTAGCTTTGTACCTGCGTTGCTTAGTTGACAAGCTTGCTGACTCGTTTACGAAAACGTGCTACAAACCCACAAGACCCGTGGCCTGGTGGCAAAAGGTCTCGCTTCACACGGTGAGGTGTCCGGGTTCGATTCCCGGCGAGGGTGGAAACATTGGGCGTGTTTCCTTACACCGGTTGTCTATGTTCACCCATCAGTAAAATCGGTACCTGGGTGTTAGTGGACTGGTGTGGGTCGCATCCTGGGACAAGGACCTAATTTGCCCGAAATGCTCTGCATAACAAGGGACTTTCTATATAGTAGTATGTCATTGATGTCAGGTAGGCCTGTATACCTTGTACATGTACTTGTAGTAAATAAAGATATTATTATTATTATTATTATTATTATTTGTCGCAAATGTCATTGATGTCAGCTATGGTCTTTATACCTTGTAGAAGTAAAGATATTATAATTATTATCACAATTATGAGCAGAGGACAGAACAGTTACCTGTCACTGGTGTCACCCACCAGACACACAGCAAGTGCTGTGCCTGTCACTGGTGTCACCCACCAGACACACAGCAAGTGCTGTACCTGTCACTGGTGTCACCCACCAGACACAGCAAGTGCTGTACCTGTCACTGGTGCCACCCACCAGACACACAGCAAGTGCTGTACCTGTCACTGGTGTCACCCACCAGACACAGCAAGTGCTGTACCTGTCACTGGTGCCACCCACCAGACACACAGCAAGTGCTGTACCTGTCACTGGTGTCACCCACCAGACACACAGCAAGTGCTGTGCCTGTCACTGGTGTCACCCACCAGACACACAGCAAGTGCTGTACCTGTCACTGGTGTCACCCACCAGACACACAGCAAGTGCTGTACCTGTCACTGGTGCCACCCACCAGACACACAGCAAGTGCTGTACCTGTCACTGGTGTCACCCACCAGACACACAGCAAGTGCTGTACCTGTCACTGGTGTCACCCACCAGACACACAGCAAGTGCTGTACCTGTCACTGGTGTCACCCACCAGACACACAGCAAGTGCTGTGCCTGTCACTGGTGTCACCCACCAGACACACAGCAAGTGCTGTGCCTGTCACTGTGTCACCCACCAGACACACAGCAAGTGCTGTACCTGTCACTGGTGTCACCCACCAGACACACAGCAAGTGCTGTACCTGTCACTGGTGTCACCCACCAGACACACAGCAAGTGCTGTACCTGTCACTGGTGTCACCCACCAGACACACAGCAAGTGCTGTACCTGTCACTGGTGTCACCCACCAGACACACAGCAAGTGCTGTACCTGTCACTGGTGTCACCCACCAGACACACAGCAAGTGCTGTACCTGTAGCTGGTGAGAGTCATCACGCAGTAAGGGAATGTCGTCGTGTTGGCGCTCCAGTCACATAGATAAATAATGACACTACGTACTGACTCTTGATTGATGTGACCATCACAAAGTCTCCTGGTGTGATGTCCCTCCAGTGACATATTGCAGCAGGTGATTTTAATCTATGGAATCAGTCCATACGTCGATTTACGTGCGGTCAGCAGTAACAGCTTGGTTGACCAGACCCTGATCCACCACGAGGCCTGGTCTCAGACCGGGCTGCGGGGGCGTTGACCCCCGAAACCCTCTCCAGGTAAATGAGTGTGTCGTTAAGAATCCCACCAACAGATCAAGTGGTATGACCTTATAATCACATAAACATAGAGTATAGACCGATGAGTTAGTTACCATTTTGTCCTAGGCACATGTCGATTAGACACTAGGCCTGTTGTATATGTGTGTGTGTGTGTGTGTGTATGACATGAAGATAACGAATGGTTAACTAATCTATTCACTTGAAATCCTGAGTGATCAACTTAATCACACTGATCACTCGTTAGTTAATATTAGACGAGGCTTGAGTACCATCACTTTCCTGAGACAGTGACGTATATTGTGAGTTGTTAGTGACATCTGTTATAGCTAAACATCGTGCCCACAATAAGAGCTGCCCTGGGCGGACTACTTACCCAGTGGGAGATTGTGAGACCAAAAGTGTGTCCACTGATGATCGAATTCTCTGATCATGCCCCTCCCCTGTGGCAAAATTTGATCCCACCGTGTCCTCCATCATTCCACTAGGGGGTGAGTGAGTGAACCTAGTAACATAGTGACTGCTAGCACCCCTACTAGAGGGATGGGCACTCAAATTTAAGTTGCCTAACTGATTCTTCTCCCTCTCTAGTGAGACCCAAACACTAACATTACATTCCTCTGATATATCTAGTCATCAGTGACTTAATAGAACGATGTGTCCTTGACCCGTCAAGTTAGGACCTCCAGTGTATATGAAGGCTATAACACTGACATTCTCTCATGTCTACAACACTGTCGAAATGTTCATTTTTTGGCCTCTGGCAACCATGCCTAACTGCAGCATTCTCAGCCCAACTAATAATATCTTTATTTACTACAAGTACATGTACAAGGTATACAGACCATACCTGACATCAATGACATACTACTATATAGAAAGTCCCTTGTTACACACCTGTTATCCCTGTCACATGTGTTATCTTACTAAACCATACCACGGATAGGGTTCGAACCCGCGGTCAGAGAGTCTCAGAACTCCAGACTCTCTGACCGCGGGTTCGAACCCTACCCGTGGTATGGTTTGTTTGCAATCGTGTCATTACGATTTCGTGAGTCATGTTATCTTACTCTTATACACCTGATATCCCTGTCAGCTACGTCGGTTTAATTACACTTCTGTTAATCCTGTTGTCTCAGTTATTTTGCCGTTATCTGTTATTCCTCTTATTCCAAACTATTTCTCACATATCCTGGTTTACGAAGAAAAATAACAACAATCTTAGTTCAGAAAACCAAAGCAAGATGTGTTTTATTGAGGGATAACTTACGTAATAAAACAACATACTGTTTTATTGAATGTTTTATTGCAGCAGTTGCTCTGGTAGCTCCTGACTGGTTTATTTTTACTAGAAATACAATTGCTGCAAAGGAAATCTAGATTATAGGTACGATACACAGGCCTTGTATGCTAGGTAGGCCTTGAAAAATGTCGAGTATATATGTATGCTAGGTAGGCCTTGAAAAAATCTACAATATAGGTAGGCTAGGTAGATATTAATTTAGATAAGTACGCTAGATAGGCCTTGATAAATTCTAGAATATAGGTAGGCTAGGTAGATATTAATCTAGATAATAAGTACGCTAGATAGGCCTTGACAAATTCTAGAATATAGGTAGGCTAGGTAGATATTAATCTAGATAATAAGTACGCTAGATAAACTTTGACAAATTCTAGAATATAGGTAGGCTAGGTAGATATTAATCTAGATAATAAGTACGCTAGATAGGCCTTGACAAATTCTAGAATATAGGTAGGCTAGGTAGATATTAATCTAGATAATAAGTACGCTAGATAGGCCTTTACAAATTCTAGAATATAGGTAGGCTAGGTAGATATTAATCTAGATAATAAGTACGCTAGATAGGCCTTGACAAATTCTAGAATATAGGTAGGCTAGGTAGATATTAATCTAGATAATAAGTACGCTAGATAGGCCTTGACAAATTCTAGAATATAGGTAGGCTAGGTAGATATTAATCTAGATAATAAGTACGCTAGATAGGCCTTGACAAATTCTAGAATATAGGTAGGCTAGGTAGATATTAATCTAGATAATAAGTACGCTAGATAGATCTTGAATATTCGAGATTAATATTGCGAGTAAATCCCCTGTCTATTTAATCCCTTAGTGATTTAAATATAACTTAGGAATATATCCACATTGATATACACTTATAGTTTATTTGGATAATGGGGGTTGAAGCCTGTCTGCTACACCATTAAGGTGCATTTAGCCTGTTCACTACCAGTTTTTTACCTTAATCCCTAAAATAACAATTAATGTAATCAGTCAAGAGTATATACACTGAGATATACATAATTTTGGTATGAATATATACTTCCCATCCATCATTATATTATTTGAAAGATAATTTGTGTTTTATTATGTAATAATGTTTTATAATGAAGATGTAATAGGTACAATGAACAAGATTGTTCAGTTTTTTTAAGTTGCATCTGAACAATATGTGAACATCTTGTTCTTTATTGAACTTTCATATTAACACTAATGACCATTATGAACATAATGAACATTATGAGCATTATGGACATAATGAACATTATGAACAAAATAAATATGAACAATATGAACATCCTGAACAAAACTTTATCTGTACAATAAAATTGAGTAAAAATGAGATGATAATTAACCCCCCCCCCGTGTGTGTGTGTACTTACCTAATTGTACTCACCTAATTGTGGTTGCAGGGGTCGAGGGTCACCTCCTGGCCCCGCCTCTTCAATGGTCGCTACTGGGTCCTTCTCTCCCTGCTCCATGAGTTTTATCATACCTCATCTTAAAGCTATGTATGGTTCCTGCCTCCACTACAACACTTGCTAGACTATTCCACTTCCTGACAACTCTATGACTGAAGAAATACTTCCTAACATCCCTTAGACTCATCTGAGTCTTCACCTTCCAATAGTAGCCCCTTGTTTCTGTGTCCAATCTCTGGAACATCCTGTCTCTGTCCAGCTTATCTATTCCTCGCAGTATTTTGTATGTCGTTATCATGTCTCCCCTAACCATCCTGTCCTCCAGTGTCGTCAGGCCGATTTCCCTTAATCTTTCTTCATAGGACATTCCCCTTAGCTCCGGAACTAACCTTGTTGCAAACTTTTGCACTTTCTCTAATTTCTTGACATGCTTGACCAGGTGTGGGTTCCAAACTGGTGCTGCATACTCCAGTATGGGCCTGACGTACACGGTGTACAGAGTCTTGAACGATTTCTTACTGAGGTATCGGAACGCTATTCTCAGGTTTGCCAGGCGCCCATATGCTGCAGCAGTTATCTGATTGATGTGTGCTTCCAGAGACGTGCTCGGTGTTTTACTCACCCCAAGATCTTTCTCCTTGAGTGAGGTTTGCAGTCTTTGGCCACCTAGCTTATACTCTGTCTGCGGTCTTCTTTGCTCTTCCCCGATCTTCATGACTTTGCATTTAGCGGGGTTAAATTCGAGTAGCCAGTTGCTGTACCAGGTGTCCAGCCTGTCCAGGTCTCTTTGTAGTCCTGTCTGATCCTCATCTGATTTAGTTCTCCTCATTAACTTCATATCATCTGCGAACAGAGACACTTCTGAGTCTATCCCTTCCATCATGTCAGTCGCATATACCAAAAATAGCACTGGTCCTAGGACTGACCCCTGTGGGACCCCGCTCGTCACAGGCGCCCACTTTGATAACTCATCACGTACCATGACTCGTTGTTGCCTCCCTGTCAGGTATTCTCTGATTCATTGCAGTGCCCTTCCTGTTATACACGCCTGATCCTCTAGCTTCTGCACTAATCTCTTGTGAGGAACTGTGTCGAAGGCCTTCTTGCAGTTCAAAAAAATGCAGTCAACCCACCCCTCTCTCTCGTGTCTTACTTCCGTTACTTTGTCATAAAACTCCAGAAGGTTTGTGACACAGGATTTGCCTTCCGTGAATCCGTGCTGGTTGTCGTTTATAATCTTGTTCCGTTCCAGGTGCTCCACCACTCTCCTGATTATCTTCTCAATGACTTTGCATACTGTACACGTCAGTGACACTGGTCTGTAGTTTAATGCCTCATTTCTGTCTCCTTTCTTAAAAATGGGGACTACATTTGCCGTCTTGCATACCTCAGGTAGTTGCCCAGTTTCAAAGGAAGTGTTGAAAATGTGTGTATGAATGTATGAATGTGTGTATGTGTATGAATGTATGTGTGTATGAATGTATGTGTGCATGAATGTGTGTATGTGTGTATGAATGTATGTGTGTACGTATGTGTGTATGAACGTATGTGTGTATGTATGTATGAATGTGTGTATGAATGTGTGTATGTGTGTATGAATGTGTGTATGAATGTGTATGTATGAATGTGTGTGTATGAATGTGTGTGTATGAATGTGTGTGTATGAATGTACTCACCTAATTGTACTCACCTAATTGTGGTTGCAGGGGTCGAGACTCAGCTCCTGGCCCCGCATCTTCGCTGTCCGCTACTGGGTCTCTGCTCTCCCTGCTCCATGAGCTTTATCATACCTCGTCTTAAAACTATGTATGGTTCCTGCCTCCACTATATATTTCTGTGTGTATGAATGTGTGTGTATGAATGTATGTGTGTATGAACGTGTGTAACTGTAATCTTCATGTGTGTGAACTTTTGGAGTAGTTTGTATGCAGATATCTGTTCATTACTTTTGTGAGTTGAGAGTTTACCAGTGTTAATAATAATAATAATAATAATAATAATATCTTTATTTCCACACGTACATGTACAAGGTATACAGACCATAGCTGACATCAATGACATACTACTGTATAGAAAGTCCCTTGTTATGCTGAGCATTTCCAGCAAATTAGGTCCTTGTCCCAGGATGCGACCCACACCAGTCCACTAACACCCAGGTACCCATTTTACTGATGGGCGAACATAGTAGGGATGTATCGGATGTGAAAATTTAGATATCTGCGAATGCGGATGTGTATACGGATGTCTTACTTACTAAATTTGCGGATGCGGATGCAAGAAATTGTGCGGATGTTCCGCGGATTTCGGATGCGGATATCCGATACATCACTAGAACATAGACAACCGGTGTAAGGAAACACGCCCAATATTTCTGCCCTCGCTGGGAATCGAACCCGGATACTCGCTGTGTGAAGCGACAGCTTTAGCCACCAGGCCACGGGACAGTGATCACCTCCTGGTGTGGATTAATTAAGTGGAATAAGGCGGCAGCAGGTGATACTGGTGAGGGTCCAGGAGGTATTACTAGTTTCAGTAACCACAGCGGCTGTCATGGCATAGAAATTTTGGGAATTTCCTTTACAAATCCTCCACTGATTCCAAGATCCTGAGTTAACGGGGGCTGTCTGCATGGCACCGCCAATCACATGACAATCAGAAATGTTCAGATCTGTTTTTCCCAATGGGAAAGGGGTGCCACATGGACCTTGTGATTGGAAAGTGCCATAGGCAAAGCCATTTATAATACTCTTAGTGCCATTTTCAGTACAGGACACGGACATGCATTTCATGTTCGTGGCCACAAAAGGGCATTCATTAATCGGATTGGAACCGGAGAAATACAAGTTACTCGGAGGAGAAAGGCATATAAGAAAGTAATTTGACCCGGCGTTGTACATCCCCACGACAGCAGCATTGTCTCCACACCTGCTGTTTCTCAACACCTGGGTAAAGTAACAAGAACTGACGTTCACATCTTGTAGAGATGTAGTGACTGTGCTTGCAGAAACCTGTGGGAATATAAACAAATATTATCTGGGGTAATACTCTTCCGTTAAGTCAAATTGTAATTACGTTTAATACAATATTCTACCAGCTATATTTACCACTACATCACAAAGTCGGGTCTCTGGTGGTTGTAGTGAGCCTGGAGACCAGCTTCATGGGAAAAGCCATGGCATTTTTCCCAGAAGCAAAAGCTGTCTGATCCAATAGTGATCCCACATGGCCATGTCCCTATACTTGTTGAGATTGTGATCTTCCCTATGACCAGCAGCACCTCCGTACTGACCAGCACTAAGTGGGATGTTGGTATTTATTTCACTGGCTATCCCTCCCCCATCCCTCGTGAAGGATCTGTGACTCAGAAATCACAGTGACAGATTCACCCTTTATCACCCGTCTGTATCTTCAGTCTCCTTTAATATAAATAAGATCTATGTCTAACCACCTGTTACAACCTTCAATTTGCTAATGTCATTATGATTGACATTTTCACATGACAAGATCTTTTATAATGTCTCATTGTTGCTAGTATTGGCAGCTAAGCCCAGGGCAGAGCTGGCACTTGGGCAAGCCCAGGGCAGAGCTGGCACTTGGGCAAGCCCAGGGCAGAGCTGGCACTTGGGCAAGCCCAGGGTAGTCAGTGTAACTGCCCAGGGCAGACTGTCTTGACCCTAACACCAAGTGGTAATCCAGTTGTCCTAGATGGAATGTACACTTGGGAAGGCCTCCTGGAAACTACACTTGGGTAGGCCTCCTGGAAAGTACACTTGGATAGGCCTCCTGGAAACTACACTTGGGAAGGCCTCCTGGAAACTACACTTGGGTAGGCCTCCTGGAAAGTACACTTGGATAGGCCTCCTGACCCACCCTGACCTCTAAGGTCAGGTATATGATCTTATTACTAACTAATCGATACTGATCTGATGCTTAAAATAAACAAATGCTGCAAATCAACTCAAATTTTTTAATTACATAAATTCTAAAACCAAAAATATATATAAGATGTCAGGAGTTCACACTGGCTATGGTGATACCTACCGTGGTGGTAGCCTTAGTTGTTGTAGTTGTTGTAGGCTTGGTTGTAACAGCTGAATGTGCTGCTGTAATAGTTGTATCTGCTGTAGGCTTGGTTGTAGCAGCTGCAGGCGCAGCTGCAATGCCAGAAGCAGTTGCAGGGGCAGCTGTAATGCCAGAAGCAGTTGCAGGGGGAGCTTTATTAACAGCATCAACTGTTGTGGTTTCTGACTAGGCTAAAGACAAACAAGGGGTGAAGCTGCAGGTGTGGAGTATTATACCACATGTGATATAATACTCACCCACATGTGGTATAATACTCACCCACATGTGGTATAATACTCACCCACATGTGGTATAATACTCATCCACATGTGATATAATACTCACCCACATGTGATATAATACTCACCCACATGTGGTATAATACTCACCCACATGTGGTATAATACTCACCCACATGTGATATAATACTCACCCACATGTGATATAATACTCACCCACATGTGGTATAATACTCACCCACATGTGGTATAATACTCACCCACATGTGGTATAATACTCATCCACGTGTGGTATAATACTCACCCACATGTGATATAATACTCACCCACATGTGGTATAATACTCACCCACATGTGGTATAATACTCACCCACATGTGGTATAATACTCACCCACATGTGGTATAATACTCACCCACATGTGGTATAATACTCACCCACATGTGATATAATACTCACCCACATGTGGTATAATACTCACCCACATGTGATATAATACTCACCCACATGTGGTATAATACTCACAGACATGTGGTATAATACTCATCCACATGCGGTATAATACTCACCCACATGTGATATAATACTCACCCACGTGTGGTATAATACTCACCCACATGTGATATAATACTCACCCACATGTGGTATAATACTCACCCACATGTGGTATAATACTCACCCACATGTGGTATAATACTCACCCACATGTGGTATAATACTCACCCACATGTGGTATAATACTCACCCACATGTGGTATAATACTCATCCACGTGTGGTATAATACTCACAGACATGTGGTATAATACTCATCCACATGCGGTATAATACTCACCCACATGCGGTATAATACTCACCCACATGTGATATAATACTCACCCACATGTGGTATAATACTCACAGACATGTGGTATAATACTCATCCACATGCGGTATAATACTCACAGACATGTGATATAATACTCACCCACATGTGGTATAATACTCACAGACATGCGGTATAATACTCACCCACATGCGGTATAATACTCACCCACGTGTGGTATAATACTCACCCACATGTGGTATAATACTCACCCACATGTGGTATAATACTCACCCACATGTGATATAATACTCACCCACATGTGGATATAATATCACCCACATGTGATATAATACTCACCCACATGTGGTATAATACTCACCCACATGTGGTATAATACTCACCCACATGTGGTATAATACTCACCCACATGTGGTATAATACTCACCCACATGTGATATAATACTCACCCACATGTGGTATAATACTCACCCACATGTGGTATAATACTCACCCACATGTGGTATAATACTCACCCACATGTGGTATAATACTCACCCACATGTGGTATAATACTCACCCACATGTGTATAATACTCACCCACATGTGGTATAATACTCACCCACATGTGGTATAATACTCACCCACATGTGGTATAATACTCACCCACATGTGGTATAATACTCACCCACATGTGGTATAATACTCACCCACATGTGGTATAATACTCACCCACATGTGGTATAATACTCACCCACATGTGGTATAATACCCACATGTGGTATAATACTCACCCACATGTGGTATAAAACTCACCCACATGTGGTATAATACTCACCCACATGGGGTATAATACTCACCCACATGTGGTATAATACTCACCACATGTGGTATAATACTCACCCACATGTGGTATAATACTCACCCACATGTGGTATAACTGTAATCACCCACATGTGGTATAATACTCACCACATGTGGTATAATACTCACCCACATGTGGTATAATACTCACCCACATGTGGTATAATACTCACCCACATGTGGTATAATACTCACCCACGTGTGGTATAATACTCACCCACATGTGGTATAATACCCACATGTGGTATAAAACTCACCCACATGTGGTATAATACTCACCCACATGTGGTATAATACCCACATGTGGTATAATACTCACCCACGTGTGGTATAATACCCACATGTCGTATAATACCCACATGTGGTATAATACTCACCGACATGTGGTATAATACTCACCCACATGTGGTATAATACCCACATGTGGTATAATACTCACCCACGTGTGGTATAATACCCACATGTGGTATAATACTCACCGACATGTGGTATAATACTCACCCACGTGTGGTATAATACCCACTGTGTATAATCTCACCCACATGTGGTATAAACTCACCCACATGTGGTATAATACCCACATGTGGTATAACTCACCCACATGTGGTATAAACTCACCCACATGTGGTATAAGTAACTCCCCACATGTGGTATAATACCCACATGTGTATAATACCCACATGTGGTATAATACCCACATGTTGTATAAAACTCACCCACATGTGGTATAATACCCACATGTGTATAAAACCCACATGTGGTATAATACCCACATGTTGTATAAAACTCACCCACATGTGGTATAATACCCACATGTGGTATAATCACTAATCGTCTTGACTTATGCCAGATTATATTTACTAGTAAACCATTAATTTATAACTATAACAATTATATTGGTAATATAAGTGTATATCAGTTTGTAAAGAAAAGAATATAAAGATTATATCATCTGGGTTCCGTAGCTGGGTTGGTAGCGCACTCAGCTCACAAATTGAGTGTCCGTGGTTCGATCCCCGGTACGGGTGGAAACATTGGGCGTATTTCTTTACACCTGCTGTCCCTGTTCACCTAACAGTTAAAAAGTACCTGGGAGTTAGTGGACTGGTGTGGGTCGCATCCTGGGGACAAAATTAACCTAAGTTGCCCGAAATGCTTTGCGTAACAAGCGGCTCTCTATATAGTATGTCACTGATGTCAGCTATGGTCTTTATAAGTTGTATCATGTACTTGTAGAAATAAACTATTATTATTAATATTATTATTATTATTATTATTATTATTATTATTATTATTATTATTATTATTATGTTAGTATATTCATGAGAAGGCAGATACTCACCAGCTACGAAGCAAGTGCTGTCAGCGCTGCCATCTGGGGAATTCAGCATTTGGTGTAGTTGACACAGCCCGCCTGAGGTCTTGATTGATGAGCTGACTTCGTAGCTGAAGCCTTTACACTTCACGTCTGTTGGGAGATCACACACTCAGAACATCTTACACTTCACGTCTGTTGGGAGATCACATAGAACACACCTCAGTCTGTTGGGAGATCACACCTCGAACATCTTACACTTCACGTCTGTTGGGAGATCACACACTCAGAACATCTTACACTTCACGTCTGTTGGGAGATCACACACTCAGAACATCTTACACTTCACGTCTGTTGGGAGATCACACACTCAGAACATCTTACACTTCACGTCTGTTGGGAGATCACACACTCAGAACATCTTACACCTCACGTCTGTTGGGAGATCACACACTCAGAACATCTTACCCCTTTCACGTCTGTTGGGAGATCACACACTCAGAACATCTTACACTTCACGTCTGTTGGGAGATCACACACTCAGAACATCTTACACTTCACGTCTGTTGGAGATCACACACTCAGAACATCTTACACTTCACGTCTGTGGGAGATCACACACTCAGAACATCTTACACTTCACGTCTGTTGGGAGATCACACACTCAGAACATCTTACACTTCACGTCTGTTGGGAGATCACACACTCAGAACATCTTACACTTCACGTCTGCTGGGAGATCACACACTCAGAACATCTTACACTTCACGTCTGCTGGGAGATCACACACTCAGAACATCTTACACTTCACGTCTGCTGGGAGATCACACACTCAGAACATCTTACACTTCACGTCTGTTGGGAGATCACACACTCAGAACATCTTACACTTCACGTCTGCTGGGAGATCACACACTCAGAACATCTTACACTTCACGTCTGCTGGGAGATCACACACTCAGAACATCTTACACTTCACGTCTGTTGGGAGATCACACACTCAGAACATCTTACACTTCACGTCTGTTGGGAGATCACACACTCAGAACATCTTACACTTCACGTCTGTGGGAGATACACACTCAGAACATCTTACACCTCAAGTCTGTTGGGAGATCACACACTCAGAACATCTTACACCTCACGTCTGTTGGGAGATCACACACTCAGAACATCTTACACCTCACGTCTGTTGGGAGATCACACACTCAGAACATCTTACACCTCACGTCTGCTGGGAGATCACACACTCAGAACATCTTACACCTCAGTCTGCTGGGAGATCACACACTCAGAACATCTTACACCTCACGTCTGTTGGGAGATCACACACTCAGAACATCTTACACCTCACGTCTGTTGGGAGATCACACACTCAGAACATCTTACACCTCACGTCTGCTGGGAGATCACACACTCAGAACATCTTACACCTCACGTCTGCTGGGAGATCACACACTCAGAACATCTTACACCTCACGTCTGTTGGGAGATCACACACTCAGAACATCTTACACCTCACGTCTGTTGATAAACCAGTCACCTTCACATGTGCAGACGACGTTACACAACTCACGAAAACACCAGACTCCTCGCACACGAAACACAACACGAATCAGCACATGGGAGCCGACTGGTGCATTAAAACTAATTCCAGCAAATCAAAGGTTATATTTTTCCACCAGAGACGTGGTCTACCTTTCCTTGTCTAACTCACGACTACCACCACACTAACCTTATCACCAACCTCCCTCACCACCGTACTTTGGGTTAACCTTGACTGCAAGCTACAACACACACAGGGGCCAGGAGCGGCGACTCGACCCCTGCAACCACAAATAGGGAGTACAAATAGATGAGTATAAACACATACACATCAAAGCCAAGCTAAGTCAGGTAAGATTCGTCAGGACACAGGACAAGTGTTTCCTGAGTCACATAATGACCCGCCGCTGGAACTTGGCCACAAGCGAGTCTTTCCACACTGGCACTGTGGTGCTCACCCTCTTCTGGTAAATACGTCCTAACAGAGTGTTGACTTACCATAAGGACTGTGCTGCATACCTCAAGCACACTGTCAGACGCCTCACAACACTCAACATCGTCCAGTCTGAACAAATGGTTTATATAACAAGTTAATATATGAGACACTTGTTCCTTATTTGGGTAACTTTATTCTGGGAACGTTTGCCAACCACTGGCTTCGTCAGTCGCAGAGAACAATGGAAGATGAGGGACTGATTACCTTAAACTCCTCCTCATCTTCCGTTCTCTGCGACTGACGAAGCCAATGGTTGGCAAACGTTTGCAGAATAAAGTTACCCAAATATGGAACAAGTGTCTCATATATATATATATATATATATATATATATATATATATATATATATTATAAGTGTCCGAGTAGGTAAAAATTGGTCTATTAACAAGAACTCATTTAAAATTAAGTCCTTTCTAAAATTCTCTTATACGTTTAAAGATATATTTTTTAATTTATGTTAATGTAAAAATTAATAATTTTATACCAAAGAACCTTAGAAAACTTACCTAACCTTATTATAACAAGTGAAATTTAATTTAGACAAATACAACTTAATATATTTAAAATAAGTTTACAACAATTTAGTAATAAACAATGAATTTTTTTTTCGTTAGATTCAGAATGATTTTTGAGAAATTATAGCATACACAAATTTTCGCTTGTCTTATTAGGCAAGTTTTACCTATTCGGCACTTATATATATATATATATATATATATATATATATATATATATATATATATATATATATATATATATATATATATATAGTATATTGTAGTTGTGAAGACCTTCCCTGGAATACGGTAGACTGCTGGTGTGGAACTATCCTTGAGCATCTACCCTGACTGATATCTACATCCCGTTTAGTGGTGGGTAGATGGGCGGTGATGCTGATCGTAGAGAAGATCACAAGGTCAGCTTGTACAAGGTCTTGGCTCACTTGTACTACTTCGTTAATATTGGTTAGGAGATCCTCAACTCGTGGGGGTGGGGAAATGTACCTGGACTCGGAGTCCAGGTTCACTACAAGAGACACTCTTCAGGTCGCTTGTTCTATCTAGGCTGGAATATTGCTGCACACTAACTGCACCTTTCAAGGCAGGTGAAATTGCTGACCTTGAAAATGTGCAGAGAACCTTCACGCACACATAACTGTGATAAACCACCTCAACTACTGGGAACGCTTGAAGTTCCTAAACCTGTACTCCCTAGAACGCAGGCGGGAGAGATACATTATTATATACACATGGAAAATTCTAGAGGAATTAGTACCAAACTTGCACACGAAAATCACTCCCTACGAAAGCAAAAGACTCGGCAGGCGATGTAACATCCCCCCAATGAAGAGCAGGGGTGCCACTAGCACGTTGAGGGACAACACAATAAGTGTCAGGGGCCCAAGATTGTTCAAGTGCCTCCCAGCATACATCAGGGGGATTACCAACAAGCCCCTGGCTGTCTTCAAGCAGGCACTGGACAGGCACCTCAAGTCGGTACCTGACCAGCCAGGCTGTGGTTCGTACGTTCGACTGCGTGCGGCCAGCAGTAACAGCCTGGTTGATCAGGCCCTGATCCGACATGAGACCTGGTCACAGACCGGGCCGCGGGGGCGTTGACCCCCTGGAACTCTCTCCAGGTAAACTCCAGGTAAACAACCACCAGAGAGCCAAAGGCTGCCATCTATCTCTTGCAGTGCTTTAGCGTGGTGATCCAGGGAGGGGTTGTGTTTCCTTCAGTGTTTCTATCTGACCTTGGACGAGCTAACGTGTGTGTGTGTGTGTGTGTGTGTGTGTGTGTGTGTGTGTGTGTGTGTGTAAGATTATAATTGTAGTAAGTTTTGAGGTAGATTATATACTTACTGTTGGTGCAGTAGAGAGCACATATAACGTCACTGTTGGCATAAACATTGCTGGCACCGTCACCACACACACCAGTGCCTTTCATCTCGTACAAGATCATGTCTGCTGACACCCACAGCATCCCAGTCAATGCCACAGTCACTATCATCATCATTCCTCCACTCATTTTCCTCTGAAACGTTTTGAGTTAGGTTGACAAAAATTAAAGAGGTGAATTATTCAATTAAATCATGGTCGTAAAACATCTGTAAGAAATAATTGTTAACGAAATGTATAATTGTTATCACTAAATATAATTCTTGGCCTCGTATTAAGAGGTATGAAATACAGGAGTCTTCAAGTTATACTTCAGTCTGATATAACCTTAGTAAGGCCTCGTTTAGATTATACTATCCAGTTCTTGTTTATATTATACAGAATTCTTCAGTCGAATATAGAGGTATGTAAGGTATACCAGAATATAGAGGTATGTAAGGTATACCAGAATATAGAGGTATGTAAGGTATACCAGAATTGATGAGTTGAGGACTATTACAATAGTATTTCTGAAAGGGTTTCATGAAAAGCAGGATTGGAATAGTACTGGTGGCTCGGTTGGTAGCGCACTCGCCACAAACACTGAATGTCATTGGTGTAACATTGGTCATGTTTCCTTACACCTGCTGTCCCTCCTCACCTAGCAGGTGTTAGTAGTCTTACACCTGCTGTCCCTCCTCACCTAGCAGGTGTTAGTAGTCTTACACCTGCTGTCCCTCCTCACCTAGCAGGTGTTAGTAGTATTACACCTGCTGTCCCTCCTCACCTAGCAGGTGTTAGTAGTATTACACCTGCTGTCCCTCCTCACCTAGCAGGTGTTAGTAGTATTACACCTGCTGTCCCTCCTCACCTAGCAGGTGTTAGTAGTATTACACCTGCTGTCCCTCCTCACCTAGCAGGTGTTAGTAGTATTACACCTGCTGTCCCTCCTCACCTAGCAGGTGTTAGTAGTCTTACACCTGCTGTCCCTCCTCACCTAGCAGGTGTTAGTAGTCTTACACCTGCTGTCCCTCCTCACCTAGCAGGTGTTAGTAGTATTACACCTGCTGTCCCTCCTCACCTAGCAGGTGTTAGTAGTTTACACCTGCTGTCCCTCTCACCTAGCAGGTGTTAGTAGTCTTACACCTGCTGTCCCTCCTCACCTAGCAGGTGTTAGTAGTCTTACACCTGCTGTCCCTCCTCACCTAGCAGGTGTTAGTAGTATTACACCTGCTGTCCCTCCTCACCTAGCAGGTGTTAGTAGTATTATACCTGCTGTCCCTGCTCACCTAGCAGTAAATAGGTACCTGGGTGTTAGTCACCTAACACCTTCTGTCTCTGTTCACCTAGCAGACGGTAGGTACCTGGGTATTAGCCAACTTGCACCTGTTGTCCCTGTTCACCTAGCAGTTAGTAGGTACCTGGATGTTATTCATCTTAAATCAGCTGTCCTTGTTCACCTAAGAATAATTAGGTACCTGGGTGTTAGTTACCATACATCTTATGTCCCTGTTTACCTAGCAGTAACTAAGTACATGTTCACCTGTTCATCAAACAGTAATTAGGTACCTCGATGTTAGTTACCTGACATCTTCTGTCCCTGTTCACTTAGCAGTAAATAGGTACTTGGGTTTTAGTTTCCTAACATATGTTATCCTTGTTCACCTAGTACTAAGTAGGTACCTGAGTGTTAGTTACCTTACACTTGCCGTCCCAGTTCACCTAGCAGTAAGTAGGTGCCTGGATGTTAATCACATTACACCTGCAATTTCTGTTCACCTAGTACTAAGTATGTACATGAGTGTTGGACACCTTACACCTGCTGTCCATGTTCACCTAGCAGTAAGTAGGTACCTGGGTGCTAGTCATCTTGTGCCTGTTAATCACGTACACTTAGCAGTACGTGGGTATCTGAATGTTAGTCACCATACACCTACTGCCACTCTTCACCTAACAGTAAGTAGGCACCTGGGTATTACGGACATAATGACCTGTAGTTCCTGGCAGTAAACAAGTCAGGTCAAGCCAGGACAAACACAGACAACTGGTAGCGCACTCAGCTCACAAATTGAGTGTCCGTGGTTCGATCCCCCGGTACGGGGATCGAAACAGAGTGGACGCGGTCAGAGGCACAGGAAGTCTAGCAGCTCTGATCAGTGCGTTGCAGACGTCGTTGCAGAATTCGTGGGCTTTCACGCGATTGGCTGTTAAGAAGAGGTAATATCCGTAGCAGCGGGGCCCAGGAACTGCTACACTCTGATTGCTGGTTCGCTAATAGAAAGGGATTGCCGCACTGCGGGTGTGACCCACGTCAAATATAACGTAACATATCCAACGCATGCCACACTGCGGGTGTGACCCACGTCAAATATAACGTAACATATCCAACGCATGCCATACTGCGGGTGTGACCCACGTCAAATATAACGTAACATATCCAACGCATGCCATACTGCGGGTGTGACCCACGTCAAATATAACGTAACATATCCATCGCATGCCATACTGCGGGTGTGACCCACGTCAAATATAACGTAACATATCCAACGCATGCCGCACTGCGTGTGTGACCCACGTCAAATATAACGTAACATATCCATCGCATGCCACACTGCGGTGTGACCCACGTCAAATATAACGTAACATATCCATCGCATGCCACACTGGGAGTTAGTCACCTTACACCTGCTATCTCTTTTCACCTAGCAGTAAGTAGGTACCTGGGTGATATTCGCATTACATCTGCTGTCCTTGGTCACCTAAGAATAAGTAGGTACCTGGGTGTTAGTTACCTTACATCTTCTGTCCCTGTTCACCTAGAAGTAAGTAGGTACCTCGATGTTAGTTACCTTACACTTTTATGTCCCTGTTCACATAGAAAGAAGTAGGTACCTGGGTGTTAGTCACCTTACACCTGATGTCTCCCTGTTCACCTAGCAGTAAGTAGGTACCTGGGTGTTAGTCACCTTACACCTGCTGTCTCCCAGTTCACCTAGCGGTAAGTAGGTACCTGGGTGTTAGTCACCTTACACCTACTCTAGAAGTAATAAGAGGCAATGATGACCAAATATGATTCACAGGGGTCAACATGGTTTCACATATAATTATTATTATTATTATTATAATACTCACCCTGCCGTAGGTTCGAGTCCTCTCAGTTCTGTGATTTTTTGTGGCTTAAAACAACGAGAGGAAAAACAAATTCGTGTGAGACCCAAGTTGTGGACACCTTAGTTCTAAGCTGCCTAGCTAACAAGTCTTAACCTTTCAACTGATCTAGGCTAACAGATGTTAGTTAGTAAATTTAACACTCAATAATAACAGACAGACGGTGATGAATTACCAATAACGTCGCCGGAATACACAACAAATTAACCCACCAAATTTCATTGTTAGTTCGCAATAACGCAATTTCTGGCGTTAATAATTTAGAGAGCATTGGATCAAAGAAAGTTCAAAGCACATGATGACCAATTTCAAAGTATATATTTCAAAGAAATGAAAATTTTGAGGATATATAACATAGTTAATGTTTTTGTAGTCGATCAGTAATTAAGATGGTAGTTGAAACTGCCTTAAATTAAGAATGGAATAGGCCTACTTTAAGTAGTGTGTTGTGTGTACCTACCGTGAAGAACACGGTAGGTACATATTATGAAGAACACAGTACATTAATGTTATAGTGAAGAACAAGGTAGAAACATAACATAGTAAAGAACCCAATAGAAACACCTGTTTCAGTGAAGAACACAGTACAAACACCTGTTTCAGTGAAGAACACAGTACAAACACCTGTTTCAGTGAAGAACACAGTACAAACACCTGTTTCAGTGAAGAACACAGTACAAACACCTGTTTCAGTGAAGAACACAGTACAAACACCTGTTTCAGTGAAGAACACAGGACAAACACCTGTTTCAGTGAAGAACACCTTACAAACAGCTGTTTCAGTAAAGAACACAGGACAAACACCTGTTTCAGTGAAGAACACAGGACAAACACCTATTTCAGTGAAGAACACAGAACAAACATCTGTTTCAGTGAAGAACACAGAACAAACACCTGTTTCAGTGAAGAACACAGGACAAACACCTGTTTCAGTGAAGAACACAGGACAAACACCTGTTTCAGTGAAGAACACAGGACAAACACTTGTTTCAGTGAAGAACACAGGGCAAACACCTGTTTCAGTGAAGAACACAGTACAAACACCTGTTTCAGTGAAGAACACAGTACAAACACCTGTTTCAGTGAAGAACACAGTACAAACACCTGTTTCAGTGAAGAACACAGTACAAACACCTGTTTCAGTGAAGAACACAGTACAAACACCTGTTTCAGTGAAGAACACAGTACAAACACCTGTTTCAGTGAGGAACACAGGATAAACACCTGTTTCAGTGAAGAACACAGACAAACACCTGTTTCAGTGAAGAACACAGACAAACACCGTTTCAGTGAAGAACACAGACAAACACCTGTTTCAGTGAAGAACACAGGACAAACACCTGTTTCAGTGAAGAACACAGTACAAACACCTGTTTCAGTGAAGAACAAGACAAACACCTGTTTCAGTGAAGAACACAGACAAACACCTGTTTCAGTGAAGAACACAGGACAAACACCTGTTTCAGTGAAGAACCGCAACACTGTTTCAGACAAACACCTGTTTCAGGGAAACGTAAAACAGCTTAGAAGAACAGTGAAAACACCTTTCAAAACACAGGACAAACACTGTTTCAGAAGAAACAAAAGTGTTTCAGTAAGAACAGGACAAACACTTTTCAGTGAAGAAAAGACAACACCTTTTATAGAACACACAAACACTGTTTCAGTAAACACAGACAAACACCTGTTTCAGTGAAGAAACAGACAAACACCTTTTAGTGAAGAACACAGACAAACACTTCAGTGAAGAACACAGGACAAACACTGTTTCAGTGAAGAACACAGGCAAACACCTGTTTCAGTAGAACACAGACAAACACCGTTTCAGTGAAGAACAGACAAACACCGTTTCGTGAAGAACACAGAAAACCTGTCAGTGAAGAACACAGACAAACACCTGTTTCATGAAGAACAAGTACAAACACCGTTTCAGTGAAGAACACAGACAAACACCTGTTTCAGTGAAGAACACAGTACAAACACGTTTCAGTGAAGAACCAGAAAACACCTGTTTCAGTGAAGAACACAGTACAAACACCTGTTTCGTGAAAACAGTAAAACCTGTTTCGGTGAAGAACAGTACAAACACCTGTTTCAGTGAGAACACAGTACAAACACCTGTTTAGTGAAGAACACGCAAATCCTGTTTGTGAAGAACACAGTACAAATACCTGTTTCATGAAGACACAGTACAAAACCTGTTTCAGTGAAGAACACGTAAAAACCTGTTTCAGTGAAGAACACATAAAACCCTGTTCAGTGAAGAACCAGTACAAACACCTGTTTAGTGAAGAAACAGTAACACCTGTTTATGAAGAACACAGTACAAAACCTGTTTCAGTGAAGAACACAGTACAAACACCTGTTTCAGTGAACACAGTACAACACCTGTTTCAGTGAAGAACATAACACCTGTTTCAGTGAAGAACACAGACAAACACCTGTTTCAGTGAAGAACACAGGACAAAACCTGTTTGTGAAACAGAAACACTGTTTCAGTGAAGAACACAGGACAAACACTGTTTCAGTGAAGAACACAGAAAACACTGTTTCAGTGAAGAACACAGAAAACACCTGTTTCAGTGAAGAACAGACAAACACTGTTTCAGTGAAGAACACAGACAAACACCTGTTTCAGTGAAGAACACAGACAAACACCTGTTTCAGGAAGAACAGCAAACACTGTTTCATGAAGAACAAGCAAACACCTGTTTCAGTGAAGAACACGAAAACACCTGTTCAGTGAACAACAACACTGTTTCAGTGAAGAACACTACAAACACTGTTTCAGTGAAGAACACTACAAACACTGTTTCGTGAAAACACAGGATAAACACCTGTTTCGTGAACACAGACAAACACGTTTCAGTGAAGACACAGACAAACACTGTTTCGTGAAGAACACAGGACAAACAGCTGTTTCGTGAAACACAGGACAAACACCTGTTTCAGTGAAGAACACCTTACAAACAGCTGTTCAGTAAGAACACAGGACAAACACCTGTTTCAGTGAAGAAACAGACAAACACTTTTCAGTGAAGAACACAGAACAAACATCTGTTTCAGTGAAGAACACAGACAAACACCTGTTTCAGTGAGAACACAGACAAACACCTGTTTCAGTGAAGAACACAGGACAAACACTGTTTCAGTGAAGAACACAGGACAAACACTGTTTCAGTGAAGAACACAGGCAAACACCTGTTTCAGTGAAGAACACAGCAAACACTGTTTGTGAAGAAAGACAAACACCTGTTTCAGTGAAGAACACAGAAAACACCTGTTTCAGTGAAGAACACAGACAAACACGTTTCAGTGAAGAACACAGAAAACACCTGTTTCAGTGAAGAACACAGTACAAAACGTTTCAGTAAAACAAAAACCCTCAAACCGTTTCAGTAAACACGACAAACATTTTCTAGAAACAGGTACACCTGTTTTAAGACCAGAAAACTGTTTAGTGAAGAAAGTAAAAACCTGTTTATGAAGAACCGACAATCCTGTTTGTAAGAAAAGTAAAATACTGTTTATAAGAACACAGTAAACTGTTTAGTGAGAGTAAAAACTGTTTAGTGAGAGTCTGTTTAGTGAGGTAAATGTTTAGTGAAGAAAGGTAAAAACTGTTTAGTGAGAAGTAAACTGTTTAGTGAAGGTAAATGTTTGTGAAGACAGTACAAACATGTTTCATAAGAAGAAAACACGTTTAGAAGAACAGAAAACACCTGTTCATGAAACACAGACAACCTTTATGAAACAGACAACACGTTCAGAAAACAGAAAACACTTTCATGAGAACACAGACAACACGTTTCGGAAAACAAGACAAACACCGTTTCAGTGAAGAACACAGACAAACACCGTCGAAGAACAAACACCTGTTTCAGTAGAACACAGACAAACATGTTTCAGTGAAGAAACAGGAAACACCGTCAGAAGAACACAAAACCGTTTCAGTGAAAAACAGACAACCGTTTCAGTGAAGAACACATTACAAACAGCTGTTTCAGTGAAGAACACCTACAAACAGCTGTTTCAGTGAAGAACACAGTACAAACACTGTTTCAGTGAAAGAAAACACTGTTTCGAGAACACGGACAAACAGCTGTTTCAGTGAAGAACACAGGACAAACACCTGTTTCAGTGAAGAACACGTACAAACAGCTGTTTCAGTGAAGAACACAGGACAAACACCTGTTTCAGTGAAGAACACAGGACAAACACCTGTTTCAGTGAAGAACACAGACAAACACTGTTTCAGTGAAGAACACAGACAAACACCTGTTTCAGTGAAGAACACAGGACAAACACCTGTTTCAGTGAAGAACACAGACAAACACCTTTTCAGTGAAGAACACAGGACAAACACCTGTTTCAGTGAAGAACACAGGACAAACACCTGTTTCAGTGAAGAACACAGGACAAACACCTGTTTCAGTGAAGAACACAGGACAAACACCTGTTTCAGTGAAGAACACAGGACAAACACCTGTTTCAGTGAAGAACACAGGACAAACACCTGTTTCAGTGAAGAACACAGGACAAACACCTGTTTCAGTGAAGAAAATAGGACAAACACCTGTTTCAGTGAAGAACACAGGACAAACACCTGTTTCAGTGAAGAACACAGGACAAACACCAGTTTCAGTGAAGAACACAGGAGAAACACCTGTGTCAGTGAAGAACACACATTGTTATGGCTCTTAGAGAACGTTAATGATCTGGAGTTATTTATAACAATAACGACCCAATCTAAACCAGGAAATTCATCCAGTATAACTTACTGAACGAACATTTATCTAGTGTATGAACGTATTTGTGTTCTTACAGCCAGTGGGTTTATTAATGGCCGGGGAGATGGTGTGGTTTATAGTCCAGTAGAAAGGTTTAATTATGATCTGGCAGGATATTAATGACCAGAGACGCGCCATCATTGTTCTTTCTGGGTTTTGTATTACTGGATAAGTTATAGTTACCTTAGGTGGGTTATTAATGACCACACAGTGATGTGTTGATGTGTGGTGTGTTGATGTGAGGTGTGTTGATGTGAGGTGTGTTGATGTGTGATGTGTTGATGTGTGGTGTGTTGATGTGTGGTGTGTTGATGTATGTGTTGATGTGTAGTATGTTGATGTATGTGTTGATGTGTAGTGTGTTGATGTGTAGTGTGTTGTGTGATGTGTTGATGTGTAGTGTGTTGTGTTGATGTGTAGTGTGTTGTGTTGATGTGTAGTGTGTTGATGTGTAGTGTGTTGATGTGTAGTGTGTTGATGTGTAGTGTATTGATGTGAATTGTGTTGTGTGATGTGTTGATGTGTAGTGTTTTGTGTTGATGTGTAGTGTGTTGATGTGTAGTGTATTGATGTGAAGTGTGTTGTGATATGTAGTGTGTTGTGTGTTGATGTGTAGTGTGTTGATGTGTAGTGTGTTGATGTGTAGTGTGCTGATGTGTAGTGTGTTGATGTATGCTGATGTGTTCTGTGTTGATGTGTGCTGTGATGATGTGTGGTGTGTTGTTGTGTAGTGTTGATGTGTTCTGTGATGATGTGTGGTGTGTTGATGTGTAGTGTGTTGATGTGGTCACATCAAACACATCAACACACTGGGAAGGCGGGTCACATCCACATGTAACAACAGTCTTCCCAGTGTGTTGATGTGGTCACATCAACACACTGGGAAGGCTGGTCACATCAACATGAGGTAACAATCCTATGTTCTGGTTCAAACTTTTATATTGCTCCGTACCGGTTACTGGATGCAAAACGTTTGTATATGAAGACTACAGGCGGAGTAGAGCCAGGACTCGACACTGCAAGCAACCAGAGCTGGTTCAAACATGACGATCAACAAGACGATCAAGTACACCAAACCCTCTTCAGCTGGTTAACAAGACAATACAAACCATCTTAAGGTGATTTAACAAGACACAAACATGAGAACAGAGAACTTACGGAAAGTAGAAGGTGTGGCACTCTGGTACCAAGTGTCTGAGAAGTGACCCAGGCACTACCAGTGCCAGGAGAGCCAAGATGACCTCACTCTGGTGCCAGTTGTCTGAGAAGTGAACCAGGCACTATCAGTGCCAGGAGAGATAAGATGACCTCTGGTGCCTTACCCACAAAGTCCAATATATTGACCATACGAGGAAGAGGGTATGCATCTGACACTATGACCTCAATCACCTTGCGGTAATCCGTACACAATCGAACTTCTCCGTCAAACTTTCTACCACAAGGATGAAGGCGAGGCCATGAGCTTGAAGACTCTTCCACCAACCTAAGTTCTAGTAAACGCGCTAAGTTATGTTGAAGTCGTCTCTGGTTTCTGGACTACCTCTGTAGCGAGAGTCACATGCACGTAGAGAGGAGCTTATGACTAAATAGGGAGAGAGTCTACTAGGTTTAACAGAGCCCACGTCCACGTCATGGTAACCAAGGTTGTACATAAACCACACCACGGGCGGGGATTGAACTAGTGGCGTGGTATGGTTCGTTTGCCATCGTGTCATTACCATTTCGTGAGTCAAGGCTCTACATCTTCGGAACATCCGAAAATATGTGAGGATAGGTTTGTAGAAGAGTGGAGAGATCTGTCATTTGGGCTTCTGCAATTTCTGACATAAGAAGGCCATGATCCTATAGAAGGGCCGGGTTAGGAAGCCTTATTTAAGCCTCCAAAAAAGTGGATAAGGAATCAGGGCTATCAGGGACTGTAGGCACAGAAGACAAGGTCATTATTGGGGCCTGAGGTGTTTCAAAGATTTTTTTTATCTGGTTAATATGGTAGACTTTACTCAAGTTCGGTTTGTCTAAAGATACTGCCACTTAGTAAAGTTCTGAGTTCTTCTGCACCACCTGCACAGGACCAGTGAGTCGCGTCTGAGGTGTGACCCGGTACAGGTTCCTGCACTGCACTGCGTCTTCATGGCGTCTTCTCTCAACCATCCTTCCTTAAGCACTTGTAGTGGACCTCGTACATTATGCTCAACAATCACCTTGAATGAACCTAACCTTGTAGAATCCTGCACAGTTTCTCGTTTGGCAAAAAATAGCAGAGGTAACGATTCATCCAAGTCTGTAGGAAAATATATGGTTTTCAAGGTCTGGTAGAACCTCCCCAATGCTCCCTGAGACTGAGATATGGTGAGGAAAGCCTTTGCTTAGTTTCTAGTCGGTTTAATGCTTTCCTAAATGCTTTTGCAGTAAAATTAGTGTCCTGGTCACTTTGAACATATCGTGGAATTCCAATCTGGGATATAGATATGATGAGGGCTTTCAAAATGGACTTAGTATTAATTCTAGGCATAGGCACTGCCACAGGACATCTGGTGGTTTTTATAAACAATGGCTAGCAGATATTGGTTACCTGACTTGCCAGGTGTAGGTCTGATGTAGTGTCCGGGTCTCACAGCAGGATTTGATGTAAATCCGGACATCTCGTCTTAAACCTGGCCAACCGAAATGGAATATCTATAAAATGTTCTAGTGACACCCAAGTGTTCTAAGGATGTGTCATGAGCGACCCTCAAAACATTAGGTCTAAATTTTTTTGGTATCATAAGTTAATCAGATCTGCACATCCCCCTTACTTCCTTACCATTATGGTGGCTAAATAATAATGTTTTTGTAATATATATTTAGCGGGGTGTACAGAGTCGACTCCAGTGGTAGCCGAAGCTGGAGAAAGATCCCCAAGGTGGTCTTCCCTGAAGGTCGGTCCGTCGGGCATGGAGAGGGACCATCTGGCAGTCTTGCTACCCAGGTACTGGAGGGCTGGATCAGGGGTGTTTTAACTTGATTTACGAAACCCTGGTCAGCTACCATCGTAAAACCACTTGTCCAACCCAAGATCAGAGTTCCCCAAGGTAGAGTCAGCATTCTCGTTAGACTTTCCCTTGGACATTGCCCGAGTTACGGCCAGAACGAGTGAAAGGGACAGATGTCTGGAACTAATGACGGCATTATCAAGCAAATGTAAAGCATCCTTCATGGGGAAACTCCCAGATACACAGTTAAATAACCAGTGTAATACTGACTCCTCAATAAGCTTCTAGCAAGACAGAGGACTAATGAAGTCTTTTAAAGGAACTGAGATTACACTCTCGTAAGAGGAAGCAGTAAGCCCCAGTGTCTTTAAAATTACTTTAATGTGGCAATCTTGCTTATTTAGAAATATATGACTGGCACTAAACAAAGGTGCCATATTGGCATCAATTTTACTTTGATTAGTTGTGATTTTTTTTAAGTAGAATAATGTCCCCACAATGGTTGTGGTAAACCAGACTTGCCACTAGTATTAGACCTGAGATTATAACAGGTGGCCTTGACATGGCCAAGTTTACGGCAGTAGTAACAAGATACTGGCTCGGGAATCTTGTCTCATGCGCCTTTCCGGTATCTCACACCTAGCTTCCGTCCTTGAATTAATCACAAGAGGTCTTTACCTGACGACCTCTGTCATACCAAGCTGTGTCAGATCTGTCACCCAAAAACAGATTAGCTTCAAAGGTATCGGCTAGCTTAGCCGCCTCCATAGCAGATGTGACTGATCTTCCAGATAGACCTTCACCTTCTGACCAGCTGACTTAAGATTATCAACCATGAATAATTGCACCAGTCTGCTACAGTTCGAAGCGCCAGGTGCTCTATACCACTTGGTGAAGGTCTTGGTCTGGAGCCTCACAGAGTCAACACAAGACAAGAGTCAGTCGACACAACGAAACAAAGAGTCAGTCGACTCTTGTTCAACTCTATGATATTTGGTAGGAATACGCTAAGTGGCTAGCACAGTCGCCTTCACAACGTTGTAATTAGAGAAGCCTTCATCACTCAAACCAGTTGTGAACCTCTATGCTTCACCATACAACGAAGTATGAACCAGTGCTGCCCAGTGTCCGAATGACCATCCCAGAGCTCAAGCCTCGTCATCACCAGTACGCCGAAATTGTCTCCTCTCCTTCTATCATATTCCTTCTTTGCAAAGGCACGCTATTCCCTAGGTTATTCAAGAGTAATTTTGGCTATTTCATGAACCAACGAAACTGACTGACCCTGAGATAAACTTGGCTCACCATCTGTTTGTACAGGTGGAGGGCTGTCAGGCAGACGGTCAGGAATGTCACCCGTATCAGCATGAACAAGGAAATGAAGCGGTCTGACTTGGACCATTTACAGAGTGGGACTTTGTAAATGGTCCAAGTCAGACCGAAACGTCGTGGTAATCTCCTGTCCTATGTGTGCGTCATTTGTTTGGTCTTCCAACCCGGTGCTTCAACTAGTACGGGAACTCGTGTTAGAAACGCTCCACCTCCCGCTTCATATCCTTGTATTGATACGGGTGATATTCCTGGGGATTGAACTGGTGGTGCGTCGCACACCTCCAGGCCAGTGCGTAAGCCCCAGGCTCAGTGGCTTACGCGCTGGCCTGGAGATTCACGACCCACTCGCCACGAGTTCAGTCCCCGCCCGTGGTATGGTTTGTTTGCAATCGTGTCATTACGATTTCGTGAGTCATGAGAAAAAGACCGGAAGTGCTTGAGGAAAAGGGGAAAGTTAGATGCTAGACAAACATAAAACCAGAAGTCTGATAGAATTTTTTTCATTGACCAGTAAAATAAAGATTTTTATATTTGGATCAAAAGTAACTTAGAAGCCTCACTTAATCTCACTTAACGTAATTTTGGTTCAGTTAATGTGAAGAATTAAACCCGGCTTTTAAGACTTCCTATATGAAGAAATCTTGAAAAAATATGTAAAATTAGTTAATAATAAAAAAAGGATATAAAATTTGAGAGAAAAAAATAAAGATTATTTTAATAATAAATGGAAAAAAATATGAAATTTACTTAACCTAACTGAACCAAAACTAAAAAAAAATGAAATTGTAGTGACCAAAGATAACAAGACGTAACTTTGTGGTCTCCTGAAAGTTACGTTGATAATTTGTGAAAAAAACCAAGTCTTATATAATAATAATATCTTTATTTACTACAAGTACATGTACAAGGTATATTGACCATAGCTGACATCAATGACATACTACTATATAGAAAGCCCCTTGTTTTGCTGAGTATTTCCAGCAAATTAGGTCAATTTTGTCCCAGGATGTGACCCACACCAGTCCACTAACACCCAGGATGCGACCCACACCAGTCCACTAACACCCAGGATGCGACACACACCAGTCCACTAACACCCAGGATGTGACCCACACCAGTCCACTAACACCCAGGATGTGACCCACACCAGTCCACTAGCACCCAGGATGTGACCCACACCAGTCCACTAGCACCCAGGATGCGACCCACACCAGTCCACTAACACCCAGGATGCGACCCACACCAGTCCACTAACACCTAGGATGTGAGCCACACCAGTCCACTAACACCCAGGATGCGACCCACACCAGTCCACTAACACCCAGGATGCGACCCACACCAGTCCACTAACACCCAGGATGCGACCCACACCAGTCCACTAACACCCAGGATGTGACCCACACCAGTCCACTAACACCCAGGATGTGACCCACACCAGTCCACTAACACCCAGGATGTGACCCACACCAGTCCACTAGCACCCAGGATACGACCCACACCAGTTCACTAACACCCAGGATGCGACCCACACCAGTTCACTAACACCCAGGTACCTATTTTACTGATGGGTGAGATGAACAATTTACCTTTTAGTTCTAGGTGACGAGGATGGTTGGTAGAGTAGGCCAGGATATCTCTATCCTCCAGCCTACGACCCTAATAATGTTGGTAGAATTACCCACAATAGGTAAAAGGCCACATGTGCAACTAATGTGATATTTTATTGTGGCAACGTTTCGCTCTCCAGCAGCTTTGTCAAGGCATTACTCTTGACAAACCTCCTGTACCCCGTGAGGGTGGGGAATGGGGCTAGGCCTGGGGACAGTTGGTCCCAGAAGATGAGGGGGTGCTTGTACCTCCTCCTATGGGAGACATAGGTCTCACGACACTCCCAGGACTGGGAGCCAAGGCCGGGAGAGTACCGGTGAATCAAGAACAACAACATACGACCGAACTGGAGTTGTGACGCGACGTCAGTCCTACAGGTTATGGCATAGAGATATACGAGTAGCCAGATTAAACCTGAGCTAAGAGCACTCACCTCACACACTGAGGTCCGTAGTTCGATCTCCGGTACGGTAGGAAACAGTGGAAACGTGATTCCTTAAGACACCTTGCAGTAAATAGGTACCTGGGTGCTAGCTGACTGGTATGAGTCGCATTCTGGGGAGAAAATCAACCTAATTTGCGGAAAATGCTCAGCATAACAAAGGGCTTTCTATATAGTAGTATGTCTTTGATGTCAGCTATGGTGTTTATAAGATGTATCATGTACTTGTAGAATTAAAGTTTATTATTATTATTAAAATGATCAATCCGGAGGACTACTTACCAGGAGGAGAGTCAGTAGGAGAGTGACACTACTAGCCTGCCATGGCTAGTAGGTAAACACCAGTAGTTCTTCCCCGGGATGATAGAGGGTGCTGACTGTTAAAACTCTGAGTAGTTTGCCACATAACTACTAGTTTACCCATAAAATTAACCTAAAAATACATAATCCTCACACTAAAGTCATATATGTATGTGTATATGTATATATGCTATGAGACGAAATTCATAAGGTGTCTAGATATGAAAATGTTGTGTTAATGGGAGATTTTAACTTGATTGATTGGAACAATGTGACAGGAAATCTTGAGTCTAGTGACTTTCTTGATACGGTTCAGGATTGTTTTTTAAAACAGTTTGTGACAGAACCAACTAGAGGAAACAGCCTGCTTGACTTGGTTCTTGTCAACAAAGAATCACTAGTTAATAATCTTGAGGTTAATGATGAGCTTGGGGAAAGCGATCACAAATCACTTAGTTTCAATATATCATGGAATTACCCAGATAACTGAAATCAAGTCTCTGTCCCAGACTTCTGCTTGGCCGACTTCATGGGACTGAGAAATTACCTGGGTGGGCTAAATTGGAATGACCTGACTATGGGTCAGGTAGGTGGTGTTGGTTGCCAATATGACGTGTTTCAGAGCATAGTTCTAGCTGCCCAGACAACTTTTGTTCCGAGTAGGGAAATTAGATCTAACAAAAATGATCCCAAATGGATAAACAATAGATTAAAATATCTCGTTGGTCAAAAGAGAGGCATATATAGGCGTATCAAAAGAGGGTAAGGGCAGTTAAGAAATGTGAATGTGACTGACCTAACTTGTGTTCTTATGTTCTTATAATTACTACACCACTACACCTCACTATAATTACACCACTACACCTCACTATAATTACTATCCAGGACTATAATGCCCCGTAGTTCTATTTGTTATACATGTCACTATAAACACTGTACAAGCTATAAATCTTGTTTCATTATCCACACTATAAATATCCTCATTATATGTAACTCTCATGTGCTCTCATCTGGAATTAATGAGGAATTTCTCACCATTCTCACTACATAAAGCAATGCCTCTCATCATTCTCATTATACAAGACAATGCCTCTCATCATTCTCATTATACAAGACAATGCCTCTCATCATTCTCACTATATAAAACAACATTAAACTAGTGATAGCTTATTTCAGGAAATAGGTACACTCATCAGGTACCTGCTGTGTCGTATACTAGTGTTAGTTCACCTATCATCATCGTGTACTGTATAAGAGTACTCATTTTGCAGTCAGTAGTGTCTCGTCTCCATGGAGGAAGACGTTCGTCTCTTAGGAGAGATCATTGTCTCTCTACCTAACACTTTATAAACCTGAATTACTGAATAAATGAAAGAAACAAATGAGTAACCCAAAAGTAAAATACATGTCACTTTTCTTATTTTAAACAGAAATTGGACATTTTCGTTGTAGTTTAGCTCGGCGTCGCACTGGCCAGCCTCATGGCCCTCGGTCTCTGTATTATTATTCATGGGGAGACTACCTTCTAGTACGTTAGTGTCAAGGTTAGCGCCCCACTGGCCAGCGTCATGGCCCTCGGTCTCGGTATTATTATTCATGGGGAGACTACCTTCTAGTACGTTAGTGTCAAGGTTAGCGCCCCACTGGCCAGCGTCGCCACCATAGTCCCGTGTCGTATCATCATTAATGATAGGGTGGCCCCCGTATATTACAGTCTTGGGAAACAGCTCATTCTAAGTTTCTTCGGCATATTTAGATAACAGGGCAGTGCCCTACAAGTCCCCTGATGTCCAGGAATTCTGTAATTCCCCGGGCAGGGTCTGGCAAGACACACTCCACCACACCACTAGAAATATTATAACTTTCGCCATATTTTGTAGAGTCATAAATGAGATATTAATTTATTTGTATCATACTCTCACTTGCCATATTAATTCTAATAATTGAAATGTATAATTAAGGAAGGTTGGATTATATCGGCTGATCTATGGCGCCTATAATCTTTGATATAACAAATAACCCGCACACAGGAGGACCTGTGCACTGACTTGCACCATTTAAATGAGGGAGTCAGTAAATGGTCCATTACACGTATCCTTGACACGTGTGACATTTATGTATTATGGACTCCTGTATCCTTGACACGAGTGAGGATTATGTATTGTAGATTTTCACTATTGAACTTTCATAGTAGTATTGTCGGCTCTGGAGTCTCCTTGGCCAACTAACATGTTACACAAGACTCAATTTTTGAAATGGTGGATGTGTAAGTGGATGTGTAAGTGGGTATATAAATGGATTTGTAAGGCCTCAGTCAGATGAACAATAGTTCCCATTAGTGCTTTGTTATATAACTAAGATTAGCGTCAGGAAACACTTGTACTGTTTCCTAACTTAACCTAACGTAATCTAACCTAAAATAACCTAGCCTAACAAACCTAAGGAATTTTAGCTAGCCTAACCTAGTCTAACCTAACCTAACCTGACGAATCTTTCCTAACCTAGCATTGATATTCACGAAATAGTGAGCAGCTTAACGAAATATTAATTACCTACACGAAATAGTTAGTATCTTCACGAAATATTAATTACCTACACGAAATAGTGAGTATATTAACGAAATATAATTACCTACACGAAATAGTGAGTATCTTAACGAAATATTAATTACCTACACGAAATAGTGAGTATCTTAACGAAATATTAATTACCTACACGAAATAGTGAGTATCTTAACGAAATATTAATTACCTACACGAAATAGTGAGTATCTTCACGAAATATTAATTACCTACACGAAATAGTGAGTATCTTCACGAAATATTAATTACCTACACGAAATAGTGAGTATCTTCACGAAATATAATTACCTACACGAAATAGTGAGTATCTTAACGAAATATTAATTACCTACACGAAATAGTGAGTATCTTCACGAAATATTAATTACCTACACGAAATAGTTAGTATCTTCACGAAATATAATTACCTACACGAAATAGTGAGTATCTTAACGAAATATTAATTACCTACACGAAATAGTGAGTATCTTCACGAAATATTAATTACCTACACGAAATAGTTAGTATCTTCACGAAATATTAATTAAGAACACGAAATAGTTAGTATCTTCACGAAATATTAATTAAGAACACGAAATAGTTAGTATCTTCACGAAATATTAATTACCTACACGAAATAGTGAGTATCTTCACGAAATATTAATTACCTACACGAAATAGTGAGTATCTTAACGAAATATTAATTACCTACACGAAATAGTGAGTATCTTAACGAAATATTAATTACCTACACGAAATAGTGAGTATCTTCACGAAATATTAATTACCTACACGAAATAGTTAGTATCTTCACGAAATATTAATTACCTACACGAAATAGTGAGTATCTTCACGAAATATTAATTACCTACACGAAATAGTGAGTATCTTAACGAAATATTAATTACCTACACGAAATAGTGAGTATCTTAACGAAATATTAATTACCTACACGAAATAGTGAGTATCTTCACGAAATATTAATTACCTACACGAAATAGTGAGTATCTTCACGAAATATTAATTACCTACACGAAATAGTGAGTATCTTAACGAAATATTAATTACCTACACGAAATAGTGAGTATCTTCACGAAATATTAATTACCTACACGAAATAGTGAGTATCTTAACGAAATATTAATTACCTACACGAAATAGTGAGTATCTTCACGAAATATTAATTACTTACACGAAATAGTGAGTATCTTCACGAAATATTAATTACCTACACGAAATAGTGAGTATCTTCACGAAATATTAATTACCTACACGAAATTATATTTAACGATACGAAATTATATTTATCAACGAGAAATATAGTAGAGTCACAGGCCGCCCTACGTCATTAATTGGTTGCAACAGCCGTGACGTAACGTGACGTAACGTGACGTAATGCCTTAAAAACTAGCATAAACAATTCGTGAAATAATAAGGAACACTAAAAACAATTATAATTTTTTTGAGGAATAACTGACACCAATAACTATGTCGTAGGCGACGTTGCAGAGTGACGCAAAGTCGGACGTAATGACGTTCGCTAAACCGAAGTTTACTCTAGAAAAGTGACGTAGAGGCGAATTTGACGTAGGTGGAAATGACGTAAAGCGACGTATGTCTACTAGAAACTCTTTAGTAATACGGGACAGTGTAGTCCCTGATAGTGTAGTCCCTGATAGTGTAGTCCCTGATATTGTAGTCCCTGATAGTGTAGTCCCTGATAGTGTAGTCCCTGATAGTGTAGTCCCTGATAGTGTAGTCCCTGATAGTGTAGTCCCTGATAGTGTAGTCCCTGATAGTGTAGTCCCTGATAGTGTAGTCCCTGATAGTGTAGTCCCTGATAGTGTAGTCCCTGATAGTGTAGTCCCTGATAGTGTAGTCCCTGACAGTGTAGTCCCTGATAGTGTAGTCCCTGATAGTGTAGTCCCTGATAGTGTAGTCCCTGATAGTGTAGTCCCTGATAGTGTAGTCCCTGATAGTGTAGTCCCTGATAGTGTAGTCCCTGACAGTGTAGTTTCTGATAGTGTAGTCCCTGACAGTGTAGTCCCTGACAGTGTAGTAACTGACAGTGTTGTCCCTGACAGTGTAGTCCCTGACAGTGTAGTAACTGACAATGTTGTCCCTGACAGTGTAGTCCCTGACAGTGTAGTCCCTGACAGTGTAGTCCCTGACAGTGTAGTCCCTGCACTAGCAATTTTCAGTGCTACTACACAGCTGATTTTGGATTGATCCAGTGACTGGTGCCACTTAGTGGAGAGGTGCCACTTAGTAGAGAGGTGCCACTTAGTAGAGAGGTGCCACTTAGTAGAGAGGTGCCACTTAGTGGAGAGGTTCAACAACAGATGAGTAGCAAAGTAATCTTTCCTGACCCCATATTGACGGTCACAGAGTAGTGAGTAGTAGTCGAGAAACTGTCATCTGCCGTGAGATCATTGTCTCAAGGATCTTGCCAGTGATTAACATTAGTGACACTGGTCACTAATGTCAACAGAGAAGACCATTTACACTTTACTAGGCAGTGGTGATAAATGCTAGTTAGAGGTGCTGCTAGCTGGTCAGCACATCTACTCAGTAATCTTGGGCTCAGCTTGTCTGAGCCCACAGCCTTTTCTTGCTCCAGCGATTTAAGAAGATACACCTCCTCCTGCCTTATTGTCACCACTGACAGTTTTGACGCAGTTCCTATAGCTAACCAAGGAGGGTCCTTCGCTAGATCAGGAACTTGCATCTTGCAGGAAAGTGTTCGGCAAAGAGTCCAGGACCAAAAGTTTGTTGACGGAGCCAGGATCTGGGATAATCTAACGAGCTCTGAAACCAGACCTGCTCCCCCCAACAACTGCAAATAGTCACACTGGGATGCCCAATATTGTGGAGAATATAGCCTCAACAATGCTTCAGAGTGTGTCGGGGAAGGATAGAGCCAGCCTCCTGGTAGTGAGAGCTCCTCATGAACGGGACTTTCTGTTGGCTGTTTCCAACTCCAGCCTTGGCACACGCCTCGACCCACAGACCATCCGCATTGGTGTTGCCCTTCGACTTGCCGCCCCTATTTTCGCCGAACACAGGTGTATTTGTGGCAGTGAAGCAGCAGACCGATTCGTGTACCATGGTCTTGTGTGCCGTAAATCCGAGGGAATGATTATAAGACGTGAAGAGGGTAATAACATTATCAAGAGGAGCCTCACAACAGCCGGATGCCCAGCAGTAAGGGAGCCACCCCAACTATGCAGATCTGATGGGAGCCAAAAGCGTCCAGATGGTATCACCCTTCAAGCCTGGACAGACGGCAAGTAGGTGGTGTGGGACTACACATGTGCATCTACCTTGGCTGATACCTATCTCCAATACACCAGGGAGGAAGGAGGGGCAGCTGCCACCTTCAGGGAGTCCCAAAAGTCGAGAAAATATGGAGAACTTGCCCATCATTATATGTTTGTTCCCATAGGCTCAGAGACCCTTGGCTCATGGGGAAAGAGTGCATCTAAGTTCCTCAAGGAGCTGGGCAAAAGACTCAACAGGGTAACTAGGGATCCCAGGGCAGCTAGTTTTCTATTCCAGCGACTCAGCGCTGCTGTTCAGAGGGGTAATGCCTGCTATATCTTGGGCACGCGCCCCAGCTCTGAGGAGCTGGATGAGATTTTCGCATTATAATCAGTGAGAAACATGTAACAATATGTACTAGACATGTATCTCTCACCTCGTGTACTGTATATGCCATCTTTATATCAACAATGTATCTCTTAAATCTTTTGTACCATATTATGTAATAAAATATACCTATTGGTAAAAAATATAAAAGATGGGGTGGTAGGGAATATGGAATATTCAAATGGCTTCAGAAAGAAATCCAAATATTCTTCCTCGAAGCCTTTTTATCCACTTCTCCGAGGCTATGGGTCCCACAATTTGCACCAGAGGTGGTCCCCATCTTATTTAAATTATATATATATATATATATATATATATATATATATATATATATATATATATATATGGGCAGCTAAGTTTTAGAGAAATAGTTATAATATGGCTGACATAAGGACAGAGAATCAATTGGTTATTGAGAAACAGGTCCATGATGTATGCCTCGACCCCAGCAACTAGGGATGGGTGAGCCATCATTGAGGTGCGTATAACCAGCCTCACAGAGTTGCGCGAATGGGCGTAGGATGGTGATGGGAGGCTGAGGACTCAGTGTGTTTAGAACAGTGGCTGGGTCAGGTCTGTCATCTCTCTCGTTGCTGTCACCTCACTCACGCATCTCTCTCGTTGCTGTCACCTCACTCACGCATCTCTAAGGTAAACAAATATTTTGAATATACATTCTGAGGTGAATATCCCTTCTGATCAGTATGAACTAAATGCAGCAGTGTATATACACTGAGATGTGTATATTTTTCTGTTTATTTACACTGAGAAGTGTAATTTCAGTGTATATAGAGTGAAATGTGTATCTCTCAGTGTATATACACTGAGAGGTGCGTATATCTCAGTGCATATACACTGAGAGGTGTGTATATCTCAGTGTACATACACTGAGAGGTGCGTATATCTCAGTGTATTTACACTGAGATATATACACATTACCCAGATAATGACTAGACGTCGGTATTAACAAGTGTTCATTGAACTTTTATTGTTCATTAACCAATAAAAGTTCAGTGAACACTTGCCAATGTTCAGAAATGACCCACACGAAGGCAGGAACTTAAAAAATTAACTGGTATGACTGCTGAATAATTAAACGATGCTGATTGGTTAATAGTACGAATTACGTCATACATACTACCTACCTGGAGGGTATTCTGGGGATCAACGCCCCCGGTGGATCAGGGGCCTCATCAATCAGGCTGTTACTGCTGGCCGTACATAGTCTACCGTACGAACCACAGTCTGGCTGATCCGGCACTGACTTTAGGTATCTGTCCAGCTCCCTCTTGAAGACAGCCAGGGGTCTATTGGTAATGCCCCTTATGGCTGGTGGGAGGCTGTTGAGCAGTCTTGGGCCCCGGACACTGATGGTGGATGCTGTGAGGGGTGAAGATAAGTCTTAGTAAATACTTCTCTATGAGGACTCATGTGTACTTGTTTACATATGCTGATAAATATGACTGTATATATGTGTTTTGATACATATTAAGGTGCCCAAACACACACACACACACACACACACACACACACACATATATATATATATATATATATATATATATATATATATATATATATATATATATATATATATATATATATATATATATATATATACTATTATATATATAGTATAAACAGAAGGACGAGGTCGAACTGCTGTCCGTAAATTGAGAGTCGGATGCTCTACCTTGTAGGCTAACCCAGGCGTCAAATAGGAAGGAATCAGAACTATTCCTTAAGGTATTATATTCCATCAGAAGCATCAATTGTAACTCAAGTGAACACCTTTCCTCGGTCCAGGAGCCTTGACAGTAGATCTGTTCTTACCCATCTCAAGGCCACATCTTCTATGAACTTATATTAAGTTGTAGAAGGAACTAGTCACGTTGAGGTGGCAACTGTCGCTTCTCTTTCTCACTTGATCATTTTACAAGAACTTCTGTTAGTTGATGTTGTTGGTGTTGTCCCGGGCCGGGTCTTGTCCAGTTGGTTGGTGTTGTCCCTGGCCGGGTCTTGTCCAGTTGGTTGGTGTTGTCCCTGGCCGGGTCTTGTCCAGTTGGTTGGTGTTGTCCCTGGCCGGGTCTTGTCCAGTTGGTTGGTGTTGTCCCTGGCCGGGTCTTGTCCAGTTGGTTGGTGTTGTCCCTGGCCGGGTCTTGTCCAGTTGGTTGGTGTTGTCCCGGGCCGGGTCTTGTCCAGTTGGTTGGTGTTGTCCCTGGCCGGGTCTTGTCCAGTTGGTTGGTGTTGTCCCTGGCCGGGTCTTGTCCAGTTGGTTGGTGTTGTCCGGCCGGGTCTTGTCAGTTGGTTGTTGTTGTCCCTGGCCGGGTCTTGTCCAGTTGGTTGTTGTTGTCCCTGGCCGGGTCTTGTCCAGTTGGTTGTTGTTGTCCCTGGCCGGGTCTTGTCCAGTTAGTTGTTGTTGGTGTGTTGTTGTTGTCCCGGGCCGGGTCTTGTCCAGTTAGTTGTTGTTGTCCCTGGCCGGGTCTTGTCCAGTTGGTTGGTGTTGTCCCTGGCCGGGTCTTGTCCAGTTGGTTGGTGTTGTCCCTGGCCGGGTCTTGTCCAGTTGGTTGGTGTTGTCCCTGGCCGGGTCTTGTCCAGTTGGTTGGTGTTGTCCCTGGCCGGGTCTTGTCCAGTTGGTTGGTGTTGTCCCTGGCCGGGTCTTGTCCAGTTGGTAAGTAAGTTTATTCAGGTATACACAAATACAGTTACATACATTATCATACATAGCAACATATGCGTAGAGAACCTAAGATAACCCAAAAAAGTCAGACAGGGTGACTTATTTCCATTGGGGTCCTTGACCCCCTCCTGAGTAGGGGTTGTCGTTTATCTTTGCACAGTGTTATTGAGACGTCTTGCACTGGTTGCACCGGCTGGGGGATGTGTGACTCTCCTCTCTCATACCACAGTTCCTCAAGCTTTCTTCATACATGTATTCTTATGCTACACGAAGCCATATCATCTATAAAACAAGGTAGGTAATATTCAGTGACTGTTAATAAAGACTCGAACCTTAGTCGGTGCGTATAGGTAGACCCAGCGCTGTGGCCCTGAAATTGAAGAAATACTTCCTGATATTCGTGTGTATCTTTCATCTCCTTGTTTACCAATTCTCTTGACTTGTACAGTCTATCCCTGGATTCACTATCAAGTCCTCCGTGTATTTTATATATCGTTATTATGTCTCCCCTTCTTCATATCCTGTGTTGTCGTCTGGTTTAGTTTCTTCTCACACTGAAGAAGGAACTAGTCACGATGAGAACCTTTAGGCTTTCTCAAGTTTCTTAACCCTCAGCTTTCAAGCAAGGATACCAGGCTAGGTTAGGTAAGGCTAGGTTAGGCTAGGTTAGGCTAGGTTAGGCTAGGTTAGGGTAGGCTAGGTTAGGCTAGGTTAGGCTAGGTTAGGTAAGGCTAGGTTAGGTAAGGCTAGGTTAGGCTAGGTTAGGCTAGGTTAGGTTAGGCTAGGTTAGGTTAGGCTAGGTTAGGTTAGGCTAGGTTAGGTAAGGCTAGGTTAGGTAAGGCTAGGTTAGGTAAGGCTAGGTTAGGTAAGGCTAGGTTAGGTAAGGCTAGGTTAGGCTAGGTTAGGCTAGGTTAGGTTAGGCTAGGTTAGGCTAGGTTAGGTAAGGCTAGGTTAGGTAAGGCTAGGTTAGGCTAGGTTAGGCTAGGTTAGGTTAGGCTAGGTTAGGCTAGGTTAGGTTAGGCTAGGTTAGATTAGGCTAGGTTAGGCTAGGTTAGGTTAGGCTAGGTTAGGTAAGACTTGTCAGGAAACAGGACAAGGGTTTCCTGACGCGGGTCTTAGTCATATGATGACCCGCCTATACCATTTTGATGATCTAGACCACTTTGGTTATCTAGACCACTTTGATTATCTAGACCACTTTGATGATCTAGACCACTTTGATGATCTAGACCACTTTGATGATCTAGACCACTTTGATGATCTAGACCACTTTGATGATCTAGACCACTTTGATGATCTAGACCACTTAGCTGACCTTGATGATCTAGACCACTTTGATGATCTAGACCACTTTGATGATCTAGACCACTTTGATGATCTAGACCCTTGAACTACCATTTGATGATGATCTAGACCACTTTGATGGTCTAGACCACTTTGATGATCTAGACCACTTTGATGATCTAGACCACTTTGATGATCTAGACCACTTTGATGATCTAGACCACTTTGATGATCTAGACCACTTTGATGACTAGACCACTTTGATGATCTAGACCACTTTGATGATCTAGACCACTTTGATGATCTAGACCACTTTGATGATGTAGACCACTTTGATGATCTAGACCACTTTGATGATCTAGACAACTTTGATGGTCTAGACCACTTTGATGATCTAGACCACTTTGATGATCTAGACCACTTTGATGATCTAGACCACTTTGATGATCTAGACCACTTTGATGATCTAGACCACTTTAATTATCTAGACCACTTTGATGATCTAGACCACTTTGATGATCTAGACCACTTTGATGTTCTCCTAGACCACTTTGATGATCTAGACCACTTTGATTACATTATTTATAATAATTACATTAACAGTATTACCTTTGATAAGTAATTTGCGTATTATTTTTAGGACACTTAATACTTATTATAAGTTATAGTAAAGTAATAAATAATACTGATTTGTTTACGTATTTCAAAGTCATGTATACATGTATGACGCATACTGAGGGCAGTATACTGAGGGCAGTATACTGAGGCCAGTATACTGAGGCAAGTATACTGAGGCCAGTATACAGAGGCAAGTATACTGAGGCAAGTATACTGAGGCCAGTATACAGAGGCAAGTATACTGAGGCATGTATACTGAGGCCAGCATACATTAATTTAATACTGTGTATACTAGTATGAGGGAGTGTATACTTATATGAGGTAAACTAAGGAGAGTATACATGCTCTCTCTCTCTCTCTCTCTCTCTCTCTCTCTCTCTCTCTCTCTCTCTCACATAAATTTACTTCTGTTTATCCTGGGATAATATCTAAGTTCTCTGCCATCTAACTTGCCCCAAGTCATCCATGCTGGTAACTTATTAATGCAACTTAAAACTTAATGTGCTTGTGTAATTTAGGAT
>WNWK01000016.1:67500-210000 GCA_009830355.1 Cherax destructor
TATCAGTACCATTGTTTCCTAAATTTCTTTCTTCTTGTTTCTTCAGATACGAAGATCGAAGCAGACAGGAGGGAACAACCAAAGCAGCAGCAGACAAAAGAGGGAGACCTAGCAAAATCAGGAAGCAGTTTGATACTAAGGCAGCAGCAGACAGCAGCTAAAGACCAGCCGGTCGTAAACAATAGAAGAAACCATTGAAGTGCAAGGAAGCAGCAGACAGCAAGTTAGCTCAAGGGAACAGCAGACAGCAAGTTAAACTAATACAGCAGCAGACAGCAAGTTAAACTAATACAGCAGCAGACAGCAAGTTAAACCAACGCAGCAAGTAACAACATATTAGACCTATGAAGCAGCGGATATGAGGTTAGAAAAAAACAGAAGCAGACTGCTGGCTAAACCAAGGCAACAGCAACAGTAGGTAACTACAGCCAAGGCAGCAGCAACAGTAGGTAACTACAGCCAAGGCAGCAGCAACAGTAGGTAACTACAGCCAAGGCAGCAGCAACAGTAGGTAACTACAGCCAAAACAGCAGAAGACACCAGACAAAACCGAGGCTGCAACACAACAGCAGCCAAGACAGCAGTACCTGGAATCAACGCAGAAAGCAACGTTGAATACACGCATAAACTCACGCTGAGCTCTTTGTTTTGGGCTCACCTGAACGCCCTCTGGCTTCCGCTGGAGTCTTCCTGGTCTAACATAGTTGTTGCCGGAGATCAGTCCAGTGCTCGTGGGAGGCTGCGGCAGATTTCAACACTAACGAAGATAACTTGGATATCCCTTAATTCCCAACACATCTGAAGGAATAAGAGAGAGAGAGAGAGAGAGAGAGAGAGAGAGAGAGAGAGAGAGAGAGAGAGAGAGAGAGAGAGAGAGAGAGAGAGAGAGGAGTTTGGAAAGTAACTTAAGAAAAAATGGTTGAAAATGCCTCAAGAGGAAAAACCTGTCTAAGGTAATTTAAGAACTAGAAAGAAGTTGATAATATAATATTTAAAGGTACTTTAATAAGGTGATGACCATTAAAGGTAACTTAAGGTGAAGGTGATGTGTACAATCTGCTTAACAGGTGGTTCTTGTAAGCAGTTTAAGAAGGTGAGAATTACAAAGGTGTTCCTCATAGGCATCTTGAGAAGAAAATGATTCGGTAAATCCTTGTGGGGTTGTGGCGGCTTCTTCCTTCGTCTGGTACTGACGAGTCACAGACGTTACCTGCCACTCTCTCTGCCTCTCTCTCTTCGCTGTAAAAGAACGCTGATAGAACTTAGTGCTACTGCAGGAAGACAGTGCTATGTGGCTGGCTGGGTAAAACCCAGGGAATCTCGTGGTAAAGACCAAGACCATAACGTAAACATTGGTCTTCTTGGACTAACGGTGTTCACGCGATGGACACCGTCGAAATTCAACCTCCACTCTTCCACCAACTCCCCCTCTTCCTCCTCTTCCTTGTCTTCAAAGCCTCTTCTGCCTACCAATATGTCCCTCCGCCTCGCGTCAACAACCTCCTCCTCGACCTTAACAACCTCCTCCTCGACCTTACTGCTTCATCCACTGGACATACGTTTTCTTGGGGAACCTTACGGGGCGCCTCAGAGTGACGCTCGCAAAGGCTGTTCTCAGCAAGTCTCTCCTAGTCAATATCCTTACGTCTATCCATCGTGGAATCAGTCTTCTACGTCAGCAACCTCGACTCCCGCTGACCCCAGGGAAGGTCAGGACACTACGAAGCAGCTAGCACATAGCTCCTCAACCGGTCAAATCCACTGGACGTGTGATGCTAAGCAAGATACAGCCTCACCTACTACTCCCAGCCAGCCTACCAGGCCTACGGCGCCCACGCCACTGCTGAACCAAGCTACCAGCCTGCCAAAGATGCAAGTGTGTGGGCGTGAGGGCGTGTGGTGGGCGGTGAACGCCGGCGTGTTGATGCTGTACCGCGACTTGCACGCCCGAGGTCGCTGTTCTAGCGTCAGGGCTGAGGTCGTGCCTCTTCACAAGGTCAGTAAAAATTATTTTTTCCCTTAAGAATCAGCATTGCACTCAGCGCAATCCCTGCGCTGTGACCCCTCACAGCGCACTCCCTGCGCTGTGACCCCTCACAGCGCACTCCCTGCGCTGTGACCCCTCACAGCGCACTCCCTGCGTTGTGTGACCCCTCACAGCGCACTCCCTGCGTTGTGTGACCCCTCACAGCGCACCCTTGTTGCTGTGTCCCATCTCTGGAACTTTCTGTCTCTGTCAACCTTGTCAATTCCTCTCAGTATTTTATATGTCGTTATCGTGTCCCCCCTATCTCTCCTGTCCTCCGGTTTCGTCAGGTCGATTTCCCTTAACTTCTCCTCTTAGGCCATACCCCTTAGCTCTGGAACTAGTCTTGTTGCAAACCTTTGCACTATCTCTAGTTTCTTTACGTGCTTCGCTAGGTGTGGGTTCCAAACTGGTGCTGCATACTGTGTGTGTGTGTGTGTGTGTGTGTGAGTGGGTGTGTGTGTGTGTGTGTGTGTGTGTGTGTGTGTGTGTGTGTGTGTGTGTGTGTGTGTGTGTGAGTGGGTGTGTGTGTGTGCGTGTGTGTGTGTGTGTGTGTGTTAGTTAGTTACCATTTTGTCCTAGGCACATGTCGATTAGACACTAGGCCTGTTGTATATATATGTGTGTGTGTGTGTGTAAGGAAACACTTCGAAATGTTTCGGCCCCGCCTGGAATTGAACCCGGGTCCTCCGTGCGTGAAGCAAGAGCGCTAGCCACCATGCTATCGGAGCGTGTAGTGTGTGTGTGTGTATGTGTGTGGGTGTGTGCTCACCTAGTTGTGTGCTCACCTAGTTGTGGTTGCAGGGGTCGAGTCAAAGCTCCTGGCCCCGCCTCTTCACTGGCCGCTACTGGGTCACTCTCCCTGCGCCATGAGCTTTATCATACCTCTGCTTAAAGCTATGTATAGAGCCTGCCTCCACTACATCGCTTCCTAAACTATTCCACTTCCCGACAACTCTGTGACTGAAGAAATACTTCCTAACATCTCTGTGATTCATCTGAGTCTTCAACTTCCATCTGTGTCCCCTTGTTGTTGTGTCCCATCTCTGGAACATTCTGTCTCTGTCCACTTTGTCAATTCCTCTCAGTATCTTATATGTTGTTATCATGTCTCCCCTATCTCTCCTGTCCTCCAGTGTCGTCAGGTCGATTTCCCTTAACCTCCCTCGTAGGACATACCCTTAGCTCGGGACTAGTCTTGTTGCAAACCTTGCACTTTCTCGAGCTTCTTCACATGCTTGGCTAGGTGTGGGTTCCAAACTGGTGCTGCATACTCCAATATGGGCCTAACGTACACAGTGTACAGGGTCCTGAACGATTCTTTATTAAGATGTCGGAATGCTGTTCTTAGGTTTGCTAGGCGCCCATATGCTGCAGCAGTTATTTGGTTGATGTGCGCCTCAGGAGATGTGTCTGGTGTTATACTCACCCCAAGATCTTTTCCTTGATTGAGGTTTGCAGTCTCTGGCCCCCTAGGCTGTACTCCGTCTGCGGTCTTCTTTGCCCTTCCCCAATCTTCATGACTTTGCACTTGGTGGGGTTGAACTCCAGGAGCCAGTTGCTGGACCAGGCTTGCAGGCTGTCCAGATCCCTTTGTAGTTCTGCCTGGTCCTCGTCCGATTGAATTCTTCTCATCAACTTCACATCATCTGCAAACAGGGACACTTCGGAGTCTATTCCTTCCGTCATGTCGTTCACAAATACCAGAAACAGCACTGGTCCCAGGACTGACCCCTGTGGAACCCCGCTCGTCACCGGCGCCCACTCTGACACCTCGCCACGTACCATGACTCGCTGCTGTCTCCCTGACAGGTATTCCCTGATCCAATGTAGTGCCTTCCCTGTTACCCCTGCCTGGTCCTCCAGCTTCTGCACTAATCTCTTGTGTGGAACTGTGTCAAACGCCTTCTTACAATCCAAGAATATGCAATCTACCCACCCCTCTCTCTCTTGCCTTATCGCTGTCACCCTGTGTGCATGTGTGCGTGTGTGGGTGGGTGGGTGTGTGTGCGTGTGTAGGTGTGCGTGTGTGGGTTGGGTGTGTGTGCGCGTGTGTGTGTGTTCTGCCCACATCTTAAAAACACACACTGATTAGTTAGAAATGGTCCAAACTAGACCTACAAATTGGCTAGGAGGGTTAAAATCGTAGGAGTTGTGAAGAAAGTCTGGAGATGTGAACGTAGGCGTTGAGGACTTTACCTTCGATAATCATGGAAGACTGGAGCCACATGGAAGACTGGAGCCACATGGAAGACTGGAGCCACATGGAAGACTGGAGCCACATGGAAGACTGGAGCCACATGGAAGACTGGAGCCACATGGAAGACTGGAGCCACATGGAAGACTGGAGCCACATGGAAGACTGGAGCCACATGGAAGACTGGAGCCACATGGAAGACTGGAGCCACATGGAAGACTGGAGCCACATGGAAGACTGGAGCCACATGGAAGACTGGAGCCACATGTAAGACTGGAGCCACATGGAAGACTGGATACATTGAGGATTTAAGCTACTGGAGTTATCAATGGAGAACCTAATGTTTCAGCATGTCTGGGAGACAACTAGTGAGAGAGGAGGTGATGAACCAGCGAGGCTGGACGTGATGGTCACCCTAAGTGACTCTGATGTAGAGGACAGTGAGAATAAAGAGTATGTTGAGCTTAGATTACCTTAAGTGAATGAAGTGAAGAATAGACATTATGATAAAGTACCAGAGAATCAGAGAGAGTGAGAGAGTGCACCAACGAGTATGAGACACAATACAGACAATAGGAGAGAGATAATTATGATGTAAATGGTTACAAAACCCGACAAGTTGAAGAATGAGTCACTTGTGTAACATTTGGGAATTTTTATTGGGCTTCTTCAGTCCAATACAGAGACGAATGGTGCAAAATGAAGAGGAATTTGAGGTAATCAGTCCCTCAGACTATAGGTGATGTGTTCAGTCCATCAGTCGTGATAAAGACTGACGGACATGGGCAACAGGTGTAAGGAACCACGCCCAGTGTTTCCACCCTTGCCGGGAATTGAACTTGGAACCTTAACGTGTGAAGCCAGAGCTTTGGCCACCAGGCCACGGGCCACCGTGGCTGTACACGAGTACCTTTTTTGAGAACTTCCTGAAGCAGTAAACCAACGTGGGTGACAGTACAGGAAGGGACGGGTACTTCAGTCTCAGACCACTAACTACAACACTTCTCCAGGCTGAGGGACTGACCTCCTCAAATATTATTTCTCTAAAGTTGATGGACTGATTACATCCTCTTCACTACCACACCTCCTGCCTCTGTATTTGACTGAAGAAGCCTACAGTGTGGGCGAAACGTTTCAACAATAAAAAAAAACACACGTTGTACACGTGTCTTAATAATCAACTTGTCAGTATTTTATACCAGTATTAACAGTGTTTGGGAAATGAAGTGACTGAAGCAGGATCTCTTCGCAGCTTTACAAGAAGGTACGACTGGAGGGGTCACGAAGATGGGAGAAAACGTCACCAGTAACACTCACCTACGCAGTTTTTCCTCCGGCAAGCACGGACGCTCACACGTCAGCACGGACACCCCCCCCGCACGCACGGACCCCGCACGCACGCACGGACGCTCGCCCGCACGCACGGTCGCCCTCTCGCACGCACGGACGCTCGCCCGCACGCACGGACGCTCGCCCGCACGCACGGACGCTCGCCCGCACGCACGGTCGCCCTCTCGCACGCACGGACGCCCGCCCGCAAGAATGATCGTCCGCCCGCCCGCACGCACGGACGCTCGCCCGCACGGTCGCCCACCCGCCCGCCCGCACGCACGCACGCACGGTTATACACAGGCGAGTCGTCAGGAAAAATGTATATTTCAATTAACCGGGCGGCTTTACTCTTGCAGCGGTAGATGAGGTAACTATCAGCTGTGAACGTTAGGCAGGAGAGGAGACAGCAAGAGGCAAGGATGAAGAATGTGAGGGAAATAAGATGGAAGAGAAGGAGGAAGAGGAGGAGGAAGAGGTAACAGCATAAAGAAGGAACGGAAGGGAGAAGCAGCAGGAGAAAGCAATAAATTTAGTGGGTGGGGGAAAGATAGATAAACAGAATAAGAGAGAGTAAGAAGAGAGACAGAGAGAGAGAAGGAGGTAAGTAACAGGAGAGAGGAAGTAACTGATAACGGTGAAACAGAGAAATATAAACCAACAACAGAAAATAAACAGAAAGATCCCAACAAATAATTAACAGTATCCGTTATTATCTCCATTAATTATCCGTATCTACCTGAAGATAACTGTATCTATCTGTAGGATAACTATATCTATCTGTAGGATAACTGTATCTATCTATAGGATAACTGTATCTACATGTAGATAACTGTATCTACTTTTAGATAACTCTTACCTCAGCTGGGTTACAAACCAAGAGCTGGTATCTCACATCATTCATAGACTAAGAGTTGGCAAGACACATGTGCCACAGTCAGGTGTCATTATTCAGAAACATTTCGCCTACATAGTAGGCTTCTTCAGTAGAGTATAGAGGAGGCAGCAGAGGCAGCAGAGGCAGCAGAGGCAGCAGAGGCAGCAGAGGCAGCAGAGGCAGTAAGAGTTCAGCACCATGGTCTGGAACAAGGTGGTCAGTCCCTCAGGCTGGAGAAGAGTCCAGCACCATGGTCTGGAACAAGGGTGGGGGAACTTCTTGTGATGGAAGGTCTAATAAAGCCGTATTCAAGAGATTTTGATTAGATATATTGCAAAATGTTGTTTATTTTGTAAAAAGCTAATTATTATATAATAATTTCATGAAACATAATTCATTTAGAAGGCGGCATGTCCCCACAGGGACTCGGGGACCATGGAAGTCTCCATACGGAAGCAAGGAATGTGGAGACTTACTGAGTGTTTCAAAGAGATGGACCCAATTTCTAATCAGTTTGCTTTGAAATTGGGTCCATCCTTTTAAAACACCTTGTATATAGTGTCAAAGTGAGGCGTAGGTAACTTTGACGACAGGAGAGGCGGGACCTACTAGTGGGAGTACCTGAGCCTCACTTTGACAGTATATAAGTCTCCATACTGTTGCTTCGACTTCACATTGTTCCAGACTGTGGAGCTGAACTCTTCTCCAGGCTGAGGGACTGACCAGGCTGAGTGACTGACCAGGCTGAGTGACTGACCAGGCTGAGGGACTGACCAGGCTGAGGGACTGACCAGGCTGAGGGACTGACCAGGCTGAGTGACTGACCAGGCTGAGGGACTGACCCGGCTGAGGGACTGACCAGGCTGAGGGACTGACCAGGCTGAGGGACTGACCAGGCTGAGGACTGACCAGGCTGAGGGACTGACCAGGCTGAGGGACTGACCAGGCTGAGGACTGACCAGCCTGAGGGACTGACCAGGCTGAGGGACTGACCAGGCTGAGGGACTGACCAGGCTGAGGGACTGACCAGGCTGAGGGACTGACCAGGCTGAGGGACTGACCAGGCTGAGGGACTGACCAGGCTGAGGGACTGACCAGGCTGAGGGACTGACCAGGCTGAGGACTGACCAGCTGAGACTACCAGGCTGAGGACTGACCAGCTGAGATCCAGGCTGAGGGACTGACCAGGCTGGAGACTGACCAGGCTGAGACTGACCAGGCTGAGGGACTGACCAGGCTGAGGGACTGACCAGGCTGAGGGACTGACCAGGCTGAGGGACTCGACCAGGCTGAGGGACTGACCAGGCTGAGGACTGACCAGGCTGAGGGACTGACCAGGCTGAGGGACTGACCAGGCTGAGGGACTGACCAGGCTGAGGACTGACCAGGCTGAGGGACTGACCAGGCTGAGGGACTGACCAGGCTGAGGGACTGACCAGGCTGAGGGACTGACCAGGCTGAGGGACTGACCAGGCTGAGGGACTGACCAGGCTGAGGGACTGATTACATCGGCTTCACATCTCTACAGTTGCTGCCGCCTCTCTACCTGACTGAAGAAGCCTACTGTGTGAATCATAACTTGTCAGTATTGAGTACCATTAATATATTCATTTAGGAATTTACTGACATTCGACCACTTCTTAATTTATGCCAGGATCTATCGTCACCCACTACACTGACGGATCTATCGTCACCCACTACACTGACGGATCTATCGTCACCCACTACACTGACGGATCTATCGTCACCCACTACACTGACGGATCTACCGTCACCCACTACACTGAAGGATCTATCGTCACCCACTACACTGACGGATCTATCGTCACCCACTACACTGACGGATCTATCGTCACCCACTACACTGACGGGTCTACCGTCACCCACTACACTGACGGGTCTATCGTCACCCACTACACTGACGGGTCTACCGTCACCCACTACACTGACGGGTCTATCGTCACCCACTACACTGACGGATCTATCGTCACCCACTACACTGACGGATCTACGTCACCCACTACACTGACGGATCTACCGTCACCCACTACACTGACGGATCTATCGTCACCCACTACACTGACGGATCTATCGTCACCCACTACACTGACGGATCTATCGTCACCCACTACACTGACGGGTCTATCGTCACCCACTACACTGACGGATCTATCGTCACCCACTACACTGACGGATCTATCGTCACCCACTACACTGACGGTTCTATCGTCACCCACTACACTGACGGATCTATCGTCACCCACTACACTGACGGATCTATCGTCACCCACTACACTGACGGGTCTATCGTCACCCACTACACTGACGGATCTATCGTCACCCACTACACTGACGGATCTATCGTCACCCACTACACTGACGGGTCTATCGTCACCCACTACACTGACGGGTCTATCGTCACCCACTACACTGACGGGTCTATCGTCACCCACTACACTGAAGGGTCTATCGTCACCCACTACACTGACGGGTCTATCGTCACCCACTACACTGACGGATCTATCGTCACCCACTACACTGACGGGTCTATCGTCACCCACTACACTGACGGGTCTATCGTCACCCACTACACTGACGGGTCTATCGTCACCCACTACACTGACGGGTCTATCGTCACCCACTACACTGACGGGTCTATCGTCACCCACTACACTGACGGGTCTATCGTCACCCACTACACTGACGGGTCTATCTTCACCCACTACACTGAAGGGTCTATCGTCACCCACTACACTGACGGGTCTACCGTCACCCACTACACTGACGGGTCTATCGTCACCCACTACACTGACGGGTCTATCGTCACCCACTACACTGACGGGTCTATCGTCACCCACTACACTGACGGTCTATCGTCACCCACTACACTGACGGGTCTATCGTCACCCACTACACTGAAGGATCTATCGTCACCCACTACACTGACGGGTCTATCGTCACCCACTACACTGACGGGTCTATCGTCACCCACTACACTGAAGAATCTATCGTCACCCACTACACTGAAGGTCTACCGTCACCCACTACACTGACAGGGTCTACCGTCACCCACTACACTGAAGGGTCTACCGTCACCCACTACACTGAAGGTCTACCGTCACCCACTACACTGAAGGGTCTACCGTCACCCACTACACTGAAGGTCTATCGTCACCCACTACACTGAAGGTCTACGTCACCCACTACACTGAGGGTCTATCACCCACTACATGAGGTCTACCGTCACCCACTACACTGAAGGGTCTACCGTCACCCACTACACTGAAGGATCTATCGTCACCCACTACACTGAAGGATCTATCGTCACCCACTACACTGAAGGGTCTATCGTCACCCACTACACTGAAGGGTCTATCGTCACCCACTACACTGAAGGGTCTATCGTCACCCACTACACTGAAGGGTCTACCGTCACCCACTACACTGAAGGGTCTACCGTCACCCACTACACTGAAGGGTCTACCGTCACCCACTACACTGAAGGGTCTACCGTCACCCACTACACTGAAGGGTCTACCGTCACCCACTACACTGACGGGTCTACCGTCACCCACTACACTGAATAACCCACGACAGTAAACATTCATTATCAAAACACCGGTGTCAACCTTTACACCAACCAAAGGATAAAAATGCATTTGGAGCCTTTATATTCCTTTCCCAGTGACGTTAACATCTCATTTCTTGAGGCTCCAGAGTGCGAAGCTTCTATATATATATACGTAGAGAAGAAAAAAACCCGAAGTATTTTGAACGAGTCGAGCAGCAACGACTCCGTAAAAGGCGTCAGAAAGAATTCAGAATTCTTTCCCCCAGACTCGTATATTAAGGTTCGAAAGCCCTAATGGCAGTCATTAATTTTTAAAGCCTCAGCCATTGTGCAAGAAATGTATTCAAGGCTTGGCGGCACCTGTGGTTGAGCCCTTTGCTATGTGTGTGTTGGTAAATAGGCAAAAAAAAACATCCTTTGGGTTATACTAGTTAGTTTTAAGTTGGATAATGTTGTATTTTAGTCTCTCTGTGAGTTGTTTGCATTGTAAACATTGTTAGTAGGTAGTTAGGTGTAGGTAGTTAGGTGTAGGCAGTTAGGTGTAGGCAGTTAGGTGTAGGAAGTTAGGTGTAGGTAGTTAGGTGTAGGCAGTTATGTGTAGGAAGTTAGGTGTAGGTAGTTAGGTGTAGTTAGTTAGGTGTAGGCAGTTAGGTGTAGGTAGCTACGTGTAGGTACTTAGGTGTAGGCAGTTAGGTGTAGGTAGTTAGATGTAGGTGGTTAGGTGTGGATAGTTAGGTGTAGGTAGTTAGGTGTGGATAGTTAGGTGTAGGCAGTTAGGTGTAGGTAGTTACGTGTAGGTAGTTAGGCGTAGGTAGTTAGGTGTAGGATGTTAGGTGTGGATAGTTAGGTGTACACAGTTAGGTGTATAGTGTTAGATATACGCACCCATATGTTCTCATATATATGTTGTTGCAGGGGTCGAGTAATAGCTTCTGGCCCCACCTCTTCGCTGGTCGCTACTAGGTCCACTCTCTCCCTGCTCCATGAGCTTTATCGTAACTTTTCTTAAAGCTATGTATGGATCCTGCCTCACTACATCACTCTCTAGATTCTTCCACTTCCTGACAACTCTATGGCTGAAGAAATACTTCCTAACATCCCTACGATTCACCTGATTTTTCAACTTCTAGTTGTGACCCCTTGCTGCTGTGACCCATCTCTGAAGCATTCTAGCACTGTTCACCTTGTCAATTCCTCTCAGTAATTTATACGTTGTTGTCATATCCCCCTGTCCCTCCTGTCCTCCAGGGTCATAAGGGTGAGTTACCTTAACATCTCCTCGTAGGGCATACCCCTTAGCTCCAGGACTAGTATTGTTGCAACCTATCTCACGAAATCGTAATGACACGATTGGAAACAAACCATACCACGGGTGGGGTTAGAACCCACGGTCAGAGAGTCGTAAGGCTCCAGACCGACGCGTTAGCCACTGGGCCAGGTGTGGGTTCCATACTGGTGCTGCATACTCAAATATGGGCCTGACGTACACGACGTCCAGTGTTTTGAATTATTCCTCACTCAAAGGTGTCGGAACGCTGTTCGTAGGTGTGCCAGGCACCCATGTGCCAGGCACCCATGTGCTGCAGCACTTTTATGGTGGCAACGTTTCGCTCTCCACGAGCTTTGTCAAGCCGTAATGACTTCACAAAGTTGCTGTGTGATGAGTGTAGACAGTGGCATGTGGGTGGACACAGGGTGGTGAAGAGGGGGTAGACAGAGGCAGGTCAGTGGACACAGGGTGGTCATGAGCGTGTAGACAGAGGCAGGTCAATGGACACAGGGTGGTGATGTGTAGACAGAGGCAGGTAAGTGGACACAGGGTGGTGATCAGTGGGTAGACAGTGACATGTGGGTAAACACAGGGTCGTGATTAGTGTGTAGACAGAGGCAGGTCAGTGGACACAGGGTGATGTGTAGACAGAGACAGGTCAGTGGACACAGGGTGGTGATTAGTGTGTAGACGGAGGCAGGTCAGTAGACACAGGGTGGTGATGTGTAGATAGAGACTGGTCAGTGGACACAGGGTGGTGATGAGTGAGTAGACAGAGGCAGGTCAGTGGACACAGGGTGGTGATCAGTGGGTAGACAGTACATGTGGGTAAACACAGGGTGGTGATTAGTGTGTAGACGGAGGCAGGTCAGTGGACACAGGGTGGTGATGTGTAGACAGAGACAGGTCAGTGGACACAGCGTGGTGATGAGTGTGTAGACAGAGGCAGGTCAGTGGACACAGGGTGGTGATGAGTGGGTAGACAGAGGCAGGTCAGTGGACACAGGGTGGTGATGAGTGAGTAGACAGAGGCAGGTCAGTGGACACAGGGTGGTGATGTGTAGACAGAGACAGGTCAGTGGACACAGGGGGGTGAAGAGTGTATAGATAGAGGCAGGTCAGTGGACACAGGGTGGTGATGAGTGTGTAGACAGAGGCAGGTCAGTGGACACAGGGTGGTGATGAGTGGGTAGACAGAGGCAGGTCAGTGGACACAGGGTGGTGATGAGTGTGTAGACAGAGACAGGTCAGTGGACACAGGGTGGTGATGAGTGTGTAGACAGAGGCAGGTCAGTGGACACAGGGTGGTGATGAGTGGGTAGACAGAGGCAGGTCAGTGGACACAGGGTGGTGATGTGTAGACAGAGACAGGTCAGTGGACACAGGGTGGTGATGAGTGTATAGATAGAGGCAGGTCAGTGGACACAGGGTGGTGATGAGTGTGTAGACAGATGCAGGTCAGTGGACACAGGGTGGTGATGAGTGTGTAGACAGAGACAGGTCAGTGGACACAGGGTGGTGATGAGTGTGTAGACAGAGACAGGTCAGTGGACACAGGGTGGTGATGAGTGTGTAGACAGAGACAGGTCAGTGGACACAGGGTGGTGATGAGGTGTAGACAGAGACAGGTCAGTGGACACAGGGTGGTGATGAGTGTGTAGACAGAGACAGGTCAGTGGACACAGGGTGGTGATGAGTGTGTAGACAGAGACAGGTCAGTGGACACAGGGTGGTGATGAGTGTGTAGACAGAGACAGGTCAGTTGACACAGGGTGGTGATGTGTAGACAGAGACAGGTCAGTGGACACAGGGTGGTGATGAGTGTATAGATAGAGGCAGGTCAGTGGACACAGGGTGGTGATGAGTGTGTAGACAGAGACAGGTCAGTGGACACAGGGTGGTGATGAGTGTGTAGACAGAGGCAGGTCAGTGGACACAGGGTGGTGATGAGTGTGTAGACAGAGACAGGTCAGTGGACACAGGGTGGTGATGAGTGTGTAGACAGAGACAGGTCAGTGGACACAGGGTGGTGATGAGTGTGTAGACAGAGACAGGTCAGTGGACACAGGGTGGTGATGAGTGTGTAGACAGAGACAGGTCAGTGGACACAGGGTGGTGATGAGTGTGTAGACAGAGACAGGTCAGTGGACACAGGGTGGTGATGAGTGTGTAGACAGAGACAGGTCAGTGGACACAGGGTGGTGATGAGTGTGTAGACAGAGACAGGTCAGTGGACACAGGGTCGTGATGAGTGTGTAGACAGAGACAGGTCAGTGGACACAGGGTGGTGATGAGTGTGTAGCAGAGACAGGTCAGTGGACACAGGGTGGTGATGAGTGTGTAGACAGAGACAGGTCAGTGGACACAGGGTGGTGATGAGTGTGAGACAGAGACAGGTCAGTGGACACAGGGTGGTGATGAGTGTGTAGACAGAGACAGGTCAGTGGACACAGGGTGGTGATGAGTGTGTAGACAGAGACAGGTCAGTGGACACAGGGTGGTGATGAGTGTGTAGACAGAGACAGGTCAGTGGACACAGGGTGGTGATGAGTGTGTAGACAGAGACAGGTCAGTGGACACAGGGTGGTGATGAGTGTGAGACAGAGACAGGTCAGTGGACACAGGGTGGTGATGAGTGTGTAGACAGAGACAGGTCAGTGGACACAGGGTGGTGATGAGTGTGTAGACAGAGACAGGTCAGTGGACACAGGGTGGTGATGAGTGTGTAGACAGAGACAGGTCAGTGGACACAGGGTGGTGATGAGTGTGTGACGAGACAGGTCAGTGACAAGGGTGGTGATGATGTGTAACAGAGCAGGTCAGTGGACACAGGGTGGTGATGAGTGTGTAGACAGAGACAGGTCAGTGGACACAGGGTGGTGATTGGGAGGAATAGTGACACAGGAGACAGGTCAGTGGACACAGGGTGGTGATGAGTGTGTAGACAGAGACAGGTCAGTGGACACAGGGTGGTGATGAGTGTGTAGACAGAGACAGGTCAGTGGACACAGGGTGGTGATGAGTGTGTAGACAGAGACAGGTCAGTGGACAACAGGGTGGTGATGAGTGTGTAGACAGAGACAGGTCAGTGGACACAGGGTGGTGATGAGTGTAGACAGAGACAGGTCAGTGGACACAGGGTGGTGATGAGTGTGTAGACAGAGACAGGTCAGTGGACACAGGGTGGTGATGAGTGTGTAGACAGAGACAGGTCAGTGGACACAGGGGTGATGAGTGTAGACAGAGACAGGTCATGGACACAGGTGGGATGAGTGTAGAACAGTCAGGACAAGGTGGTGATGAGTGTGTAGACAGAACAGGTCAGTGGACACAGGGTGGTGATGAGTGTGAGACAGAGCAGGTCAGTGGACACAGGGTGGTATGAGGTGTAGACAGAGACAGGTCAGTGGACACAGGGTGGTGATGAGTGTGTAGACAGAGACAGGTCAGTGGACACAGGGTGGTGATGAGTGTGTAGACAGAGACAGGTCAGTGGACACAGGTGGTGTAGTGTAGACAGAGACAGGTGAAAGGTGGTGATGTGTGACAGAGACAGGTCAGTGGACACAGGGTGGTGATGAGGTGACAGAGACAGGTCAGTGGAAGGTGGTGATGAGTGTGTAGACAGAGACAGGTCAGTGGACACAGGGTGGTGATGAGTGTGTAGACAGAGACAGGTCAGTGGACACAGGGTGGTGATGAGTGTGTGCAGACAGAGACAGGTCAGTGGACACAGGGTGGTGATGAGTGTAGAAGAGACAGGTCAGTGGACACAGGTGGTGATGAGTGTGTAGACAGAGACAGGTCAGTGGACAAGGGTGGGATGAGGGGTGTGTAGACAGAGACAGGTCAGTGGACACAGGGTGGTGATGAGGTGTAGACAGAGACATCAGTGGACAAGGTGGTGATGAGGTGGTAGAGTGGTGGTGCAGAGACAGGTCAGTGGACACAGGGTGGTGATAGGGTAGACAGAGGCAGGCAGATGAGTGTAGAAGAAGTATGGAAGGGTGGGATGAGGGTAGACAGAGACAGGTCAGTGGACACAGGGTGGTGATGAGTGGACAGAGCAGGTCAGTGGACACAGGGTGTGAGAGGTGATGAAGAGGTAGTGGACACAGTGAGAGGGAGACAGGACAGTCAGTGGACAGGGTGGTGATGAGTGTGTAGACAGAGACAGGTCAGTGGACACAGGGTGGGATGAGTGTGTAGACAGAGACAGGTCAGTGGACACAGGGTGGTGATGAGTGTGTAGACAGAGACAGGTCAGTGGACACAGGTGGTGATAGTGTAGACAGAGACAGGTCAGTGGACACAGGGTGGTGATGAGTGTGTAGACAGAGACAGGTCAGTGGACACAGGGTGGTGATGAGTGTGTAGACGAGCAGGTTGGGTGGGATGAGTGGTGCAGGGTCAGTGGAGGGGGGGGGACAGGCAGTGGATAGGTGTGATGAGTGTGTAGACAGAGACAGGTCAGTGGACACAGGGTGGTGATGAGTGTAGACAGAGACAGGTCAGTGGACACAGGGTGGTGATGAGGGAAGAGAATCAGTGCAGGGGATGAGGGAGAGAGACAGGTCAGTGGACACAGGGTGGTGATGAGTGTGTAGACAGAGACAGGTCAGTGGACACAGGGTGGTGATAGTGTGAGACAGAGACAGGTAGTGGACACAGAGTGGATGAGTGAGAGGGGAAGGAGTGGACACAGGTGGATGAGGAGAGAGCAGGTCAGTGGACACAGGGTGGTGAGATGAGTGTGATAGAAGAAGAGGCAGGTCAGTGGACACAGGGTGGTGATGTGTGAGACAGAGACAGGTCAGTGGACACAGGGGTGGTGATGAGAGGAGTAGGGACAAGGGTGGTGAGAGGATGTAGAGCTGCGGGAGATGTGTAGGAGAGGTGAGGGGTGGGAGTGGGTGGGAGAGGGATAGAGGTGGAGTGGGGAGTGGGTGGAGTGGAGTGGAGTGGGTGGGAGTGGGTGGTGGTGAGAGGTGGCAGGATATTGAACTACGTCTAGGATAAATTACAGAGCGAGAGAGACTTCCAGGGAGAGGGAAGATGGGATAAGTGAGAGGGAGAGAGGGAAGATGGGATAAGTGAGAGGAGAGGAAGATGGGATAGTGAGAGAGAAGGGAAGATGGATAATAGAGCAGAAGGGAACATGGATATAGTGAGAGGAGAGAGGAAAGATGGGATAAGTGAGAGGAGAGAGGGAAGATGGGATAAGTGAGAGGGAGAGAGGGAAGATGGGATAGGTGAGAGGGAGAGAGGGAAGATGGGATAAGTGAGAGGGAGAGAGGGAAGATGGGATAAGTGAGAGGGAGAGAGGGAAGATGGGATAATGAGAGGAGAGAGGAAGATGGGATAAGTGAGAGGGAGAGGAAAAGATGGGATAAGTGAGAGGGAGAGAGGAAGATGGGATAAGTGAGAGGAGAGAGGAAGATGGGATAGGTGAGAGGGAGAGAGGAAGATGGATAAGTGAGAGAGGAGAGAGAAGATGGATAAGTGAGAGGGAGAGAGGGAAGATGGGATAGGTGAGAGGGAGAGATTGAAGATGGGATAAGTGAGAGGGAGAGAGGGAAGATGGGATAAGTGAGAGGGAGAGAGGGAAGATGGGATAAGTGAGAGGGAGAGAGGGAAGATGGGATAGGTGAGAGGGAGAGAGGGAAGATGGGATAAATGAGAGGGAGAGAGGGAAGATGGGATAAGTGAGAGGGAAGATGGGATAGGTTGTAACAATCATCACCACAACTGCTGTAATAATCACCTCTACGCCCACAACAACCATCACCATCCCCTCCTCCACTACCACTACTACCACCACCACTACTACTGTCACCTCTACGACTACTAACACTACTACTACTATCACCACTACCACCACTACTACCATCACCACTACTAATACCATCACCACTACCACTACTACCACCACTACTACTACCATCACCACTACCACCACGACTACCACCATCACCACTACCACTACTACAACCACCACTACTACCATCACCACTACCACCATCACACTACCACCATCACACTACCACCATCACCACTTTTACCACTACTACCATCACCACTACCACTACTACCACCACTAATACCATCACCACTACTACTACCACCACACTACTACCACTGCCACCACTACCATTACTACCACCACCACTACTACCACCACCACTACCACCCCACACGACGACAGCTTCTCAGATCTTTCATCTATGGATTATAGTTATCTTTTAATATTGGCTTCAAGAAGTTGAAGGACCCGTCTCAGTGTCCCAAATGTCTTAACTTCTTACTTCCCATCTGAGGCGCCTTCATTCCTCTGAAGGGCTCCTCATTACCACCCTTTCCTCATTCCCTAATTTACCCTTACGAGTTTAGCGCTACTATATATATATATATATATATATTTATATATATATATATATATATATATATATATATATATATATATTATATTTAATAAAACACTTGTGCAGTATTTTGATGTCTTTAAAGCTGAAATGTTTCGCTTACATGGCAGGCTTCTTCAGTCGCATAGAAATGTTGCAAATATAATACAGACTGATCAGTCTTCAGTCTTGAAGGAGAGAGTTACAGAAATTTGGTGGGGTCTGTCCCTCAGCCTCTGCGTTAGTGGAGAAGTCCTCCTGAGGTGCTCACTCGTCTTATATATTAATTTTTAAAGGTGTGGAGGGGGTAAGCCAGTGGAAGGCCTCAGTCAGATGACCAAAAGCTCCAGCTGGGGGTCATCATATGGCTAAGACCCGCGTCAGGATACACTTGTCCTGTTTCCTGACGAAGCTTACCTAACCTAACTTAGGTTATTACATAAGTTACCACTGTAATCAACTGAAGAAGCCTGCTGAGAAAAGTGTCGGCAGTGAAGATACGTGAATGATACAGGTGTGTCTTATTATCATTAAAATTATTCTTGTCTGATACATTATCTTGGTACAGAAATTGTCTACAACTTTATTATTAAATTTACTTGTGTGTTCTTGTGTTCACGTGTGTGAGGTAAGTTAGATTAAATAGAGACGTGCCTAGCTGGCTAGAGGGGCCCCTCTACTTGTGATGTTGTCTCCAGCTGCCACACCTCACTTTCACCTCCAGTATATAAGCTCCGGCTAACTACTTCTACTTCGAAAAAGCCAGGTGTGGCTCTCTCACCTGCTGCACCTGGTTTGTTTCAAGAGGCCGAGGACACGAGGACGCGCCGAGGACACGAGGACACTATCAAGGAATCGCATGAGGCAGTGTGGGACACAATTCTGGCGAGTAAACTATGACAGGACATAGAGACTTTAGACATGGAGACATATGACATCACGACATAGGACATCACGACATAGGACATCATGACATAGGACATCACGACATAGGACATCACGACATAGGACATCACGACATATGACATCACGACATAGGACATCACGACATAGGACATCACGACATAGGACATCACGACATCATCTATGCAGTCATAGTTTATCTCGAAAGAAAATTCGGACTTGAGACATCACTGTTACCAAATCGGATTTATGAACGCCGATTGAAGTCCCTTGACCTGTACTCCCTGGAACGCAGGCGAGAAAGATACATGATAATATACACTTGGAAAATCCTAGAGGGACTACTCCCAAATCTACAGACGAAAATCACTCCCTACGAAAGCAAAAGACTCGGCAGGAGATGCAACATCCCCCCAATGAAAAACAGAGGCGCCACGAGTACACTGAGAGACAACATAATAAGTGCCAGGGGCCCAAGACTGTTCAACTGCCTCCCAGCATACATAAGGGGGATTACCAATAGACCCCTGGCTGTCTTCAAGAAGGAGCTGGACAGGCACCTAAAGTCAGTACCTGACCAGCCGGGCTGTGGTTCGTACGTCAGTCTACGTGTGGCCAGCAGTAACAGCCTGATTAATCAGGTCCTTATCCACCGCGAGGCGGGGTCGTTGACCCCCGAAATCCTCTCCAGGTAACCCATAAGAAACTGGAGAAAATGAAGAATTACTCAATAAGACTTGTTTCTGAGCTAATGGAAATGAACTACGAGGAGAGGGTAACGGATGTGGACCTGGAGTATACCTGGAGAGGGTTTCGGGGTTCAACTCCCCCGCGGCTAGGTCTGAGATCAGGTCTCGTGGTGGATCAGGGTCTTATCAACCAGGCTGTTACTGCTGACCGCACATAATGACATTGAAGGTCAGAAGAACCAGGGAGACATGATTACAACATATAAAATACTCATAGGAATTGATAAAGTAGATAGGGATGGGCTGTCTAAGAAACAAGAACTCGGGAACACAATTGGAAGTTAAAGGCATAAATGAACCATAGTTATGTTAGGTAGTATTTCTTCAGCCTCAGAGTGATTGGGAAGTAGAATGATCTTGGTGAGAAAGTGGTAAAGGCAGACTCCACACAGAGTTTCAAGAGCAGGTACGATAGGACCCACTAGGCTAAGAGGAAGTGCATGAAAAGTGGCAAGTGGCGGGCCCAGCAGCAAGGGCTCGACCCCCAGTAACCACAAGTAGGTGAGTAAAATTGAACACACACACACACACACACACACAGGGTGTATAGGAACAGTTTGAGAGACTGGAAGCAGGTACTCGTGGTCACAGCTTCAAATTTAAACCACACTTGTCACAGGGATGTTAGGAAGTATTTCTTCAGCCTTAAAGAAGTCCCAGTAACAACCAGAGAAGGCAGGGCCAGGAGCTGTGGCATAAACACACACAGAGTCACAAAAAACCACTCATATCGACTTTCTCATTACAGGTGCCGGCATCACTGCAGAGAGCCATGGTGGTGGATAGTGTAGAGTATTGTGTAACCACGCGCTCACTCTTATCAAGTAAGTCAAGTGCCCAAAAGACACTATTTTGTGGGGACAAATCTTCTCTTTTTGATACCGTCACCGCGTTACCTCAAACAAACACTCACAGCATCTGGGTGTATTTGTAATTACTCAAAACCATATATCATCTGCAGCCTGGATGACCACAAGAGACACTGGCTACACCTCGTACACACTTCAAGCTCACGCCGTATTAGGAATCTCAAGAGATTCTGGTCATTCATCTGTAATATCACTGGAACACCCAACACAACGCAATTCCATCACATCACTGACAACAACAAACACATTTCTGACCCTGAAGAGGCCACATAAATATTGAAAAACATCTGGATAAACATTCCGTACGTAGGTGATGGTCCCAGCCACACCTCAACATACATTCCGTACGTAGGTGCTGGTCCCAGCCACACCTCAACATACATTCCGTACGTAGGTGCTGGTCCCAGCCACACCTCAACATACATTCCGTACGTAGGTGCTGGTCCCAGCCACACCTCAACATACATTCCGTACGTAGGTGCTGGTCCCAGCCACACCTCAACATACATTCCGTACGTAGGTGCTGGTCCCAGCCACACCTCAACATACAATACATGGAACATTGAGTCACCAGTCAGAGCAACATGACCTTCCAGACTCACTCTCATACACACACTTAAGGGGCACCTCCACCTCTTGTTATACAAATCTAAAATAGTTTGGTAACAAGATAATAAAACTTAGGCAAGAGAGAGAGAGAGAGAGAGAGAGAGAGAGAGAGAGAGAGAGAGAGAGAGAGAGAGAGAGAGAGAGAGAGAGAGAGAGAGAGAGGAGTGGTTTGTATATTTTTTAAATGCAAGGAAAACTATAGAAGACCGAGGAGGAATTACAGGGAAGCACTACAGCAGATCAGAGAATAATTAACATGAAGGAAACAACGAGTTGTTGCTTGAGAGAAGATGTGGGAATAGACACGAGTGGTGAGTGGGGGTGCCACAAGGGTTAGTACTAGCACCTCCTCTGTTTCTTGTACACATAAACGACTTCAGAGATGAAGCTGAGTCAGATTTATTCCTAGTCACACATGATGTGAAATAATTAAGAATACAAATTGAAGCACAGAAAAACCACTAACAAACCTCAGTAAGTTGTAGAATTTAACCACAAAAAACTGCAAAGTTACGTAAATCAGGGAAGGGCGGAAATGACTGGAAACAGAGTACAGGCTCGTGAGAGAAAGGTTGCAAACATCTCTGAGTAATAACTTGAAGTTGATCATATGTTTGAGAATATCATTTGAGTTTTACATGAACCGAATAATCGCCAGGGCAAATGAGAGATTGTATAATTTAAGATAAGCTTTCAGGAATCTCAACAAGGAGTCATCTTCGAGTATGCAGCTCCAGTATGGAACCCTCATCTAATGAAGTATTAGTTTCCAATGAAATGTCCTGGAGCTATGGTGTATTAGCGATGAGTAAAGGCAGATTAGCAATAATATAATTACGACATACAAAATACTGACAGGAAATGGCAGAGTAGACAGGAAGAGTATGTTCAAGAAGCGAGAATCAGGTACACGAGATCACAGCTAAAGCTAAAAAAAATAGACAGAGATGTTAGGAATTACTTCTTTAGCCTTAGAGCGGTCAGGTAGCGTGAAGGACCTAGAAGTTAAGTGATAGAGGCAGGATCAATGATGGTTTTAAGAAGAGACTTAAAAGAGCTCACATAGTCAGTAGAGGAAACTTAGATGTTGAGAGGAGGGAGCCTGGAGCCGAGACTCGACCCCTGCAGCCACAAATAAGAGAGTAGAAATTGGTTAGCACACACACGTTAGCCCACACACACACACACACACACACACACACACACACACACACACACACACACACACACACACACACGATAAAGCTCATGGAGCAGGGAGAGAGTGGACCTAGTAGCGACCAGCGAAGAGGCTGGGCCAGGAGCTATTACTCGACCCCTGCAACAACAATTAGGTGAGTATACACACACACACTAACAAGATTCTAAAGACGGATGGTTGGCTTCTGGCAGCACAGGTCGTATACCGAGGCTTCGTTCATGGATTTTCACGTACACATCAACAAACATGGACGACACGTTGCACCATCAGCCAGATATAAAAAAAAATGAGTAAATTAGTAAAAAATTATTCTTTTCTCGCAGTAAATCAAACACGATCCTCCAGGAAACATCGTAAATCTTGAAAACGTCGACTCCTCCTTCCTGTACGTTGCTAGCGAGCGAGCAATGTTTACAAACTCACCTTGAACGAGTCTTGCTCGGGTGCTCCTCGTTAAGCAACTCGCTCCAGTGATCCTATTTTTGCCTACTGCCTCTCGCTTACTTTTCTATACTGCCAACTGTCCATTGTTCTTCTGTTCTACCTTCCACTTAGTGTCATTTTTTTGTTTCTGGCTTTCTGTGCACTTCTCTCTCTCTTACGGCCACTTCTTTGTTACAGTCCACTTGCTCAATAGTCCATGGGACCAGATCAACATTTGCAAGAAATTTCCACTACCATGTTGTTCATTTTTTTTAATGTTATAACAGTTATTGAGTGTTAACTTTGTTAACGGTGTAAACGGTGTCCCGTAGCCGATTGGTAGCGGACTCGGCTCACACACTGATGTCCGTGGTTCGATCCCCGGAACGGGTTAAAAACACTAGGACGTGTTTCCTTAAGATACCTGTTGTCCCTGTTCACCTATCAGTAAATAGGTACCTGGGTGTTAGTGTATTGGTGTGGGTCGCATCCTGGGACCAATCTTACTCAGCTTAGCTTCAGGTAGTTAAGTGCAATTTCAAGTGACTCTAAACTCTTTCCTTCACAGACTCAAGTCTCTCCAGTAAGCGAGGTTACGACCGTCTTAAAGCCAGCAAATCAGACACAAATATCAACAGCAGTCCGGATCTACAGAGAAACCCTTACAAGGGTCCACTTACCCCTGAAGTCGAGCCCACAGCCACTACCACCTTCTCAGTACCCACAGCCACTACCACCTTCTCAGTACCCACAGCTACTTCCACCTTCTCAGTACCCACAGCCACTTCCACCTTCTCAGTACCCACAACCACTTCCACCTTCTCAGTACCCACAGCCACTACCACCTTCTCAGTACCCACAGCTACTTCCACCTTCTCAGTACCCACAGCCACTTCCACCTTCTCAGTACCCACAACCACTTCCACCTTCTCAGTACCCACAGCCACTTCCACCTTCTCAGTACCCACAGCCACTACTACCTTCTCAGTACCCACAACCACTACCACCTTCTCAGTACCCACAGCCACTACCACCCTCACGATGCCCACAGCCACTGTACCCACTTCTATGGGCAATGACACCACCCCGACCACCGACTTGCTCGTAGACTTAACACCTATAAGCTCAGCGTCAGTTTCTGATGCTTCCGACTACGACAACGATGACGACGACGACGATGATGATGATGATGATGACAGTGATGACGACGACGACGACGACGACGGATGATGACGACGATGATGATGGTAAGAAAGGGTGTCAATGAAACAAGCTAACGTAGTTCAAGCCATGAGTACGTAAGTTTACTCAGGTAAACACATTACGCGACACTGAGAGTAAACAATCAAGGGGAACAACTAACATTACTCGACACTGAGAGTAAACAATCAAGGGGAACAACTAACATTACTCGACACTGAGAGTAAACAATCAAGGGGAACAACTGACATTACTCGACACTGAGGGTAAACAATCAAGGGGAACAACTAACATTACTCGACACTGAGAGTAAACAATCAAGGGGAACAACTAACATTACTCAACACTGAGAGTAAACAATCAAGGGGAACAACTGACATTACTCGACACTGAGAGTAAACAATCAAGGGGAACAACTAACATTACTCGACACTGAGAGTAAACAATCAAGGGGAACAACTGACATTACTCGACACTGAGAGTAAACAATCAAGGGGAACAACTAACATTACTCGACACTGAGAGTAAACAATCAAGGGGAACAACTGACATTACTCGACACTGAGAGTAAACAATCAAGGGGAACAACTAACATTACTCGACACTGAGAGTAAACAATCAAAGGGAACAACTGACATTACTCGACACTGAGAGTAAACAATCAAGGGAACAACTAACATTACTCGACACTGAGAGTAAACAATCAAGGGAACAACTGACATTACTCGACACTGAGAGTAAACAATCAAGGGAACAACTAACATTACTCGACACTGAGAGTAAACAATCAAGGAACAACTGACATTACTCGACACTGAGAGTAAACAATCAAGGGAACAACTAACATTACTCGACACTGAGAGTAAACAATCAAGGGAACAACTGACATTACTCGACACTGAGGGTAAACAATCAAGGGGAACAACTGACATTACTCGACACTGAGAGTAAACAATCAAGGGGAACAACTAACATTACTCGACACTGAGAGTAAACAATCAAGGGGAACAACTGACATTACTCGACACTGAGGGTAAACAATCAAGGGGAACAACTGACATTACTCGACACTGAGAGTAAACAATCAAGGGGAATAACAAACATTACTCGACACTGAGAGTAAACAATCAAGGGGAACAACTGACATTACTCGACACTGAGGGTAAACAATCAAGGGAACAACTAACATTACTCGACACTGAGAGTAAACAATCAAGGGAACAACTAACATTACTCGACACTGAGAGTAAACAATCAAGGGAACAACTAACATTACTCGACACTGAGAGTAAACAATCAAGGGAACAACTAACATTACTCGACACTGAGAGTAAACAATCAAGGGGAACAACTAACATTACTCGACACTGAGAGTAAACAATCAAGGGAACAACTAACATTACTCGACACTGAGAGTAAACAATCAAGGGAACAACTAACATTACTCGACACTGAGAGTAAACAATCAAGGGGAACAACTGACATTACTCGACACTGAGAGTAAACAATCAAGGGGAACAACTAACATTACTCGACACTGAGGGTAAACAATCAAGGGGAACAACTAACATTACTCGACACTGAGAGTAAACAATCAAGGGGAACAACTAACATTACTCGACACTGAGAGTAAACAATCAAGGGGAACAACTAACATTACTCGACACTGAGAGTAAACAATCAAGGGGAACAACTAACATTACTCGACACTGAGAGTAAACAATCAAGGGAACAACTAACATTACTCGACACTGAGAGTAAACAATCAAGGGGAACAACTAACATTACTCGACACTGAGAGTAAACAATCAAGGGAACAACTGACATTACTCGACACTGAGGGTAAACAATCAAGGGAACAACTAACATTACTCGACACTGAGAGTAAACAATCAAGGGGAACAACTAACATTACTCAACACTGAGAGTAAACAATCAAGGGGAACAACTGACATTACTCGACACTGAGAGTAAACAATCAAGGGGAACAACTAACATTACTCGACACTGAGAGTAAACAATCAAGAGGAACAACTGACATTACTCGACACTGAGAGTAAACAATCAAGGGGAACAACTACATTACTCGACACTGAGAGTAAACAATCAAGGGGAACAACTAACATTACTCGACACTGAGGTAAACAATCAAGGGGAACAACTGACATTACTCGACACTGAGGGTAAACAATCAAGGGAACAACTACATTACTCGACACTGAGGTAAACAATCAAGGGGAACAACTAACATTACTCGACACTGAGAGTAAACAATCAAGGGAACAACTGGCATTACTCGACACTGAGGTAAACAATCAAGGGGAACAACTAACATTACTCGACACTGAGAGTAAACAATCAAGGGGAACAACTAACATTACTCGACACTGAGAGTAAACAATCAAGGGGAACAACTGACATTACTCGACACTGAGAGTAAACAATCAAGGGGAACAACTAACATTACTCGACACTGAGAGTAAACAATCAAGGGGAACAACTAACATTACTCGACACTGAGAGTAAACAATCAAGGGGAACAACTAACATTACTCGACACTGAGAGTAAACAATCAAGGGGAACAACTAACATTACTCGACACTGAGGTAAACAATCAAGGGGAACAACTGACATTACTCGACACTGAGAGTAAACAATCAAGGGGAACAACTAACATTACTCGACACTGAGGGTAAACAATCAAGGGGAACAACTAACATTACTCGACACTGAGAGTAAACAATCAAGGGGAACAACTAACATTACTCGACACTGAGAGTAAACAATCAAGGGGAACAACTAACATTACTCGACACTGAGAGTAAACAATCAAGGGAACAACTAACATTACTCGACACTGAGAGTAAACAATCAAGGGGAACAACTAACATTACTCGACACTGAGAGTAAACAATCAAGGGGAACAACTAACATTACTCGACACTGAGGGTAAACAATCAAGGGGAACAACTAACATTACTCGACACTGAGAGTAAACAATCAAGGGGAACAACTAACATTACTCGACACTGAGAGTAAACAATCAAGGGGAACAACTAACATTACTCGACACTGAGAGTAAACAATCAAGGGGAACAACTAACATTACTCGACACTGAGAGTAAACAATCAAGGGGAACAACTAACATTACTCGACACTGAGGGTAAACAATCAAGGGGAACAACTAACATTACTCGACACTGAGAGTAAACAATCAAGGGGAACAACTAACAACTACTCACAGTGTAAATATCATCTATGGACAACATATACTCACCCTTTCCATCATTAAGTAAGTCTGTCTGCTGCCTCTCTTATAATTCTAGATTATAGGTAGACGAGGCGAGCAGAGGAGACAGGCAGCAGACAGACAGACTAACTGGGTTACACTTAGCTTGTAGTGGTTCACCATCACATGTAGTTAATTACGCACAGGTCACAATAAGATCACAGTAAACAGGTCGTATCACAATATGCAGAACCACCACTGTGAAAAAAATGAGTGAACTCGCAAGCGCTTTCGTGATTCCTCACGTTATCAAATCACTTGGAAGATCCCTATTTTTTTGTCACAGTGGTTGTGTTCCATAATGTGGTACAAGAATGAGTATGACTAAGCTTGGTTTGGTTCACTGGTTCTTTGTATATTAATGATCACCAGTGGCGGGCCTACATTTTTGGGGTCCTGAAGCTTGGACTGTTACGGGGCCCTGAAGCTTGAACTATTTTGGGACCCTGAAGCTTAGACTGTTATGGAGCCCTGAAGCTTGAACTGTTATGGGGCTCTGAAGCTTGAACTGTTGTGGGGCCCTGAAGCTTGAACTGTTATGGGGCCCTGAAGCTTGAACTGTTATGGGGCTCTGAAGCTTGAACTGTTATGGGGCTCTGAAGCTTGAACTGTTGTGGGGCCCTGAAGCTTGAACTGTTATGGGGCCCTGAAGCTTGAACTGTTATGGGGCCCTGAAGCTTGAACTGTTGTGGGGCCCTGAAGCTTAGACTGTTATGGAGCCCTGAAGCTTGAACTGTTATGGGGCTCTGAACCTTGAACTGTTGTGGGGCCCTGAAGCTTGAACTGTTATAGGGCCCTGAAGCTTGAACTGTTATGGGGCTCTGAAGCTTGAACTGTTGTGGGGCCCTGAAGCTTGAATTGTTATGGGGCCCTGAAGCTTGAACTGTTATGGGGCTCTGAAGCTTGAACTGTTGTGGGGCCCTGAAGCTTGAATTGTTATGGGGCCCTGAAGCTTGAATTGTTTTGGGGCCCTGAAGCTTGGACTGTTATGGGGCCCTCAATCTTGAACTGTTATGGGCCCTGAAGCTTGAACTGTTATGGGGCCCTGAAGCTTGAACTATTTTGAGGCCCTGAAGCTTGAACTGTTTTGGGGCCCTGATGCTTGGACTGTTATGGGGCCCTGAAGCTTGGACTGCTATGGGGCCCTGAAGCTTGGACTGTTATGGGGCCCTGAAGCTTGGACTATTTTAGGGTCTTCGCAACTAGCAACGGCTAGGCCTACATGATACTTTAATAACATTTTAATTTTTGTATTAGCTATTTGTATTAAATTACACTATATTACCAATATTATTATTAAAAAAAAACACTCTCATACAGTCGACCCAAATTTTTAGCAGTGTGGACTAAAGTCGCTTCTGGGGCCCCTCCGGGATTAAGGGCTCTCAAGCTTCTGGGGCCCCTTCGGGATTAAGGGCTCTCAAGCTTCTGGGGCCCCTGAAGCTTAAGTATCATTATTTTCATAGTGGATCCTCCCTGATGATCACATCATCTTGTGGTCTTGTTTAGCTTTTCTGATAATTAGATTCACACATTGCTCTTTCTGGACTGTAATTACCTCCGTATACGACTCATGTCTAATTGGGCATCTGAATTCTACCTATGTGTTAAATTTATTGCCAACTGACGTTTAAACTGCAATATTTTCTCGTATTGAGAATTAAAGTGTGTACAGTCCACAGCCTTATTTTAAAATAAAGTTCTAATGTTCTTCTTTCTTCACAGATGAAGCATTGACTTGTAATGTTTGTGATCGAGTGTTTCCCACACCAAGACTCTTAACTTCTCACCAGACAAGGAAGAGGCATTATGGGTAAGTTAGAGGAGAAACCAGGAAGACTTAGGCTTCTCACCAGACAAGGAAGAGACATTATGGGTAAGTTAGAGGAGAAACCAGGAAGATTAGACTTCTCACCAGACAAGGAAGAGACATTATGGGTAAGTTAGAGGAGAAACCAGGAAGACTTAGTTAGAGGAAAGAGTTAAAGAAATAAGAAAGGCTGAAGAAGGAGTTGCAAACGGAAGAGATAAAGATAAGGAATGATAGTCAGAAGATCGTAGACATGGATAGATAATGGAAGGAAGTAAAGACGGTGCATGTGCATCAGGTGTTCAACATGTGATAATGTGTTCCCAATACAGTGAACCCTCGGTTTTCGTTCACCTCCAAACTCGAACAATTATGTAAGTGTATTTTTGTAAGAGCTTTTGTAAGTGTATTTTTGTAAGAGCTTTTGTAAGTGTATTTTTGTAAGAGCTTTTGTAAGTGTATTTTTGGGGGTCTGAAATGACTAATCTACTTTACATTTGTCCTTATGAGAACAAATTCGTTCGGTAACGACACTTGAACAGCATTCTGGAAAGAATTTTCAACGAAAACCGAGGGTCCACTGTACTTGCTTTCATTACTTCTCAGGTGTTCAACATGTGAGAATATGTTCCCAACACCTGTTCTCATTACTTCTCAGGTGTTCAACATGTGAGAATATGTTCCCAACACCTGTTCTTATTACTTCTCAGGTGTTCAACATGTGAGAATATGTTCCAACACCTGTTCTCATTACTTCTCAGGTGTTCAACATGTGAGAATATGTTCCCAACACCTGTTCTCATTACTTCTCAGGTGTTCAACATGTGAGAATATGTTCCCAACACCTGTTCTCATTACTTCTCAGGTGTTCAACATGTGAGAATATGTTCCCAACACCTGTTCTCATTACTTCTCAGGTGTTCAACATGTGAGAATATGTTCCCAACACCTGTTCTTATTACTTCTCAGGTGTTCAACATGTGAGAATATGTTCCCAACACCTGTTCTCATTAGTTCTCAGGTGTTCAACATGTGAGAATGTGTTCCCAACACCTGTTCTCATTACTTCTCAGTTGTTCAACATGTGAGAATGTGTTCCCAACACCTGTTCTCATTACTTCTCAGGTGTTCAACATGTGAGAATATGTTCCAAACACCTGTTCTCATTACTTCTCAGGTGTTCAACAAGTGAGAATATGTTCCCAACACCTGTTCTCATTACTTCTCAGGTGTTCAACATGTGAGAATGTGTTCCCAACACTTGTGTTCCTCGAGGCTCACAAAGAAGAAACCAACCACTGGTCCGATGATGACTTCTACCTAAGTCATCATGATGACTATGATGACCTCTACAATGACCAGGATGATGAGGAAGAAACAGCCAGTTTATTATAGTCTCCCCTGACCACTCTAGGGCAAATATGTTTAATTTTGTGTATGATTGTTGTGTAGAGCAAGTGCGTACAAAATGCAGAGGAGGAAGCACTAAGCCCGTAGGGGGCATAGAACCCTGCAAACATAGCAATTTTATCATATTTATTTGAAAGAGAGAGAGAGAGACTATTGCATGAATATTTTATCTATCTATCTATCTATCTATCTATATATATATATATATATATATATATATATATATATATATATATATATATATATATATATATGTGTGTGTGTGTGTGTGTGTGTGTGGGTCGATCACCATGCCCAGCCCTTCTAGGGCAGGGTAGGTGCCAAGGCTGGAGCTTGATACCATCTGCAGCTCGTAAGCCTTCCCTTCCCGGTGGGGAATGTGGCTAGGCCTGGGGCCAGTTGGTCCCGCCGATGAGGGGTATCCCCTCCCATGGGAGACATAGGTCTCTGACACTCCCACGCCAGGGAGCCAGAGCCGGGTCGCCATCTGGTAAAGACCCGGGCCGGGAGAATTCCCGGTGAATCAACACCTCCTCCTGTGTGTGTGTGTGTGTGTGTGTGTGTGTGTGTGTATGTGTGTATGTGTGTGTGTGTGTGTGTCTGTGTCTGTGTGTGTATGTATCTGTATACTGACCTAATTGTGGTTTCAGGGGGTCGAGTCATAACTCCTGGTGTGTGTGTGTGTGTGTTTTAACATGATAAACATCATGTCAAACTAAAACTTCGTGCCAATAAAACCTAGTTCCCCATCTCATGTCTTTCCTTGATCAGATCTTCCCCAACCTTCGCAAAAATGCCAGAAAGTTCACACAAGTTCCATGTCATATTGTTACTTTAACTTGACAAATAATATTTATTCACGGCAGAAACATCGTCACTTCACAAAGTTCCACCTCATGTCAACAACATTTTTCTAGGCAGAGGAAGACCTAGCAATGTTTACCTTAGAAACCCACGAGACATGACCTTTATTTTCCTGTCATTCTGCGTAAGGTGGTGGAGGAATAAGCCAGTGGAAGGCCTCGGTCAGATGACCAAAAGCTCCAGAGATGCGGGTCATTATGTGACTAAGACCCGCGTCAGGAAACACTTGTCCTGTTTCCTGACAAACCTTACCTAACCTAACCCTAGAACCTGCCGCTCCACTCCAGGGTAACTCCAATGTGTAATAACCCTTATTCCCCACAGTAGGCAGTGTGTGATAGGCACCTGGTAATCTCTGGTTGTGGGTGCCCACTCCCCACACATGCCTACAGAGTACAGATGAATATTTACGCCGAGGTACAAGGCCGGGAAACACCTAAAAATACGTGCTGGGTCGTTACAGTTGCCTGCTCCAGTTACCGAGAATGCGTGTACGCCGTGAGGGTACGTAAGATACAATGCTTGCCTCTTGGGCTGGGCTCAGCCCAAGAGGCACTCAAACTAGCGGGCCAAAGGTGCCTATAGCCTAAACGACTATCTCTAACTTAGCCTAACTAAATGTAGCAGTGAGTAGCAATTGTAGTGTCAAGCCCTGCTTGACGTCCCCCCTTAACCTCCCTTTTCCCTAAATTCACTCACTTGGGGGCGGGCGGCGGGGGCGGGGGCAGGGGCGGGAGTTGGGGGCGGCGGTTGGGGTATAACGGTTCCGGGGAATCACGAAATTCCCCACAATAATAATAATAATAATAATAATAATAATAATAATAATAATAATAATAATAATTATAATAATTGCAATAACAGTAATAATATTAATTATAATAACAGTAATATTAATAATTATAATAATAATAATAATAATAATAATAATAATAATAATTGCAATAACAGTAATAATATTAATTATAATAACAGTAATATTAATAATAATAATAATAATAATAATAATAATAATAATAACAATAATAATAATTGCAATAACAGTAATAATAGTAATTAAAATAACAGTAATATTAATAATTATAATAATAATAATAATAATAATAATAATAAAATAAACAATACTAACGTTGCTCAACATAATGCAAGAATTATTATTCATATTTGCAAAATGAGAATATAACATTTTTTTCTGACAGTTCTGGTGTTGGCATCAGCTCATTGCTAATCACACACTTAGTAATTTGCATATCCGACCTCTTACCTCTCTCCTCATTAGCATACACGGCTCCTCAGGGACTAATGGCACAGCTTTAGCACTCCTGAGCCCGAGTTTCAACTCCATCTGCTGCAGGATGGATGCTGCTACTGACTGGATGCTGCTACTGGCTGGATGCTGCTACTGACTGGATGCTGCTACTGGCTGGATGCTGCTACTGACTGGATGCTGCTACTGACTGGATGCTGCTACTGACTGGATGCTGCTACTGGCTGGATGCTGCTACTGACTGGATGCTGCTACTGGCTGGATGCTGCTACTGACTGGATGCTGCTACTGACTGGATGCTGCTACTCACAACTTTCAAACGCAAATATATAATCAACTGCACACAACTTAATCAGTTCAGTAATGACATTCTTATCAGAACCTGGAGAACTTATCTCACTCCTCCTCCAAGGCAGCAGATCAGAACCAGACACTCGGATGAACAACGCCTTGACATTAAAACGTATTAGTGTAAACTCATTAGACATGTTAATATTTTGCAATTTATCAATGAGATCAACATTGTTTTTTTATGTGGGCTTCAGAAATGTTGCAAAGCTTTGCAGTTAATGTTTTTACCAACCATTTTAACAAGGCATATGTCGCCGTTCCTGCCGAGATAATAATAATGTACGTAATGTATTGAAAAATAAGTAAGTCAATTGCCAGATATCATTATTTAGAATGGTAAGTCTTTTATATCATAACTAAGTTTGACAACTGTCACGTCACTAATGGTACGCTGGTCGGGTTACCACTACGATACCAATGCTGGTTGGCTGGCTGTCTCCCAATGCCTTTTAAAATATTTAGTCTTCCAGGCACTGGGTATTGGTTGGTATGCCTAGGCACTTACACTCTACTGATTCCCTCTTCCTTCGTTCCAGAAAAACCGCTTCCTCTGAACCTGTCTCCTTTAACTTCTTACTCTTTACTGAACAAAAAATTAGAGAGGTGGACCGGTAAGCCAGCGGAAGGCCTCGGTCAGATGAACAAAAGCTCCAACAGCGTGTCATCATCTAAGACCCGTGGTCAGTAAACACTTGTGCTGTTTCCTGACAAACCTTACCTAACCCTAACATCTTCTCTGCAACATTGCAAGCTACTGATGATGTACTGAAAAATAAATCTTGCCCAACTCTCTCTCTACGGGGGACCAATAAACTGAGAATAATGATGCAACATAACATTACAATACATAAAGATGAAGACTGAGAGCAAGACAACATTAACCACACTATATAAGTACACTTAGAACTTTAAGAACACTCTGATAATCCATCACAAAAATACATGTCTTACGAGGACTACCAGGAGGGAGGAGGCGATGACAGGAGACACAGATCTCCTTCCCTGACCAAACTAAGAACACAGAAATTGCTAAGGGTGTCCCTTAGCTCGATTGGTAGCGCACTCACCTCATACTCTGAGGTCCCGTGGTCGATCACGGTACAGGTGGAAACATTACGAGGTGTTTCCATAAGACACCTACTGACCATGTTCACCCATCAGTAAAATGGGTACCTGGGTGTTAGTGGACTAGTGTGGGTCGCATCCTGGGGACAAAATTGACCTAATTTCCGGGAAATGCTCTGCATAACAAGCGGCTTTCTATATAGTAGTATGTCATTGATGTCAGCTATGGTCTGTATACCTTGTACATGTACTTGTAGTAAATAAAGATTATTATTATTATTACTATTATTATTATTATTATTATTATTATTATAATAAGAGAAAAGATGAGAAACGTAGAAATTTAAGAGAATTTCCTGGCTAGATGGCGCCACATACCATCCTCTCCAACTAAACTAAGAGAAAATTTAAGATTAGTATGGATTTTTACCCTGGGGTAGGGAGTGTGAGCCACCCAGGATAACACAGGGTAGGGAGTGTTAGCCACCCAGGATAACCTGGGGTAGGGAGTGTTAGCCACCCAGGATAACCCAGGGTAGGGAGTGTTAGCCACCCAGGATAACCCAGGGTAGGGAGTGTTAGCCACCCAGGATAACCTGGGGTAGGGAGTGTTAGCCACCCAGGATAACCCAGGGTAGGGAGTGTTAGCCACCCAGGATAACCCAGGGTAGGGAGTGTTAGCCACCCAGGATAACTCAGGGTAGGGAGTGTTAGCCACCCAGGATAACCTGGGGTAGGGAGTGTTAGCCACCCAGGATAACCCAGGGTAGGGAGTGTTAGCCACCCAGGATAACCCAGGGTAGGGAGGGTTAGCCACCCAGGATAACCTGGGGTAGGGAGTGTTAGCCACCCAGGATAACCCAGGGTAGGAGTGTTAGCCACCCAGGATAACCCAGGGTAGGAGTGTTAGCCACCCAGGATAACTCAGGGTAGGGAGTGTTAGCCACCCAGGATAACCTGGGGTAGGGAGTGTTAGCCACCCAGGATAACCCAGGGTAGGGAGTGTTAGCCACCCAGGATAACCCAGGGTAGGGAGCGTTAGCCACCCAGGATAACCTGGGGTAGGGAGTGTTAGCCACCCAGGATAACCCAGGGTAGGGAGTGTTAGCCACCCAGGATAACCCAGGGTAGGGAGTGTTAGCCACCCAGGATAACCCAGGGTAGGGAGTGTTAGCCACCCAGGATAACCTGGGGTAGGGAGTGTTAGCCACCCAGGATAACCCAGGGTAGGGAGTGTTAGCCACCCAGGATAACCCAGGGTAGGGAGTGTTAGCCACCCAGGATAACCTGGGGTAGGGAGTGTTAGCCACCCAGGATAACCCAGGGTAGGGAGTGTTATCCACCCATGATAACCTGGGGTAGGGAGTGTTAGCCACCCAGGATAACCCGGGGTAAGGAGTGTTAGCCACCCAGGATAACCCAGGGTAGGGAGTGTTAGCCACCCAGGATAACCTGGGGTAGGGAGTGTTAGCCACCCAGGATAACCCGGGGTAAGGAGTGTTAGCCACCCAGGATAACCCAGGGTAGGGAGTGTTAGCCACCCAGGATTACCCAGGGTAGGGAGTGTTAGCTACCCAGGATAACCTGGGGTAGGGAGTGTTAGCCACCCAGGATAACCCAGGGTAGGGAGTGTTAGCTACCCAGGATAACCTGGGGTAGGAGTGTTAGCCACCCAGGATAACCCAGGGTAGGGAGTGTTAGCTACCCAGGATAACCTGGGGTAGGGAGTGTTAGCCACCCAGGATAACCTGGGGTAGGGAGTGTTAGCTACCCAGGATAACCTGGGGTAGGGAGTGTTAGCCACCCAGGATAACCCAGGGTAGGGAGTGTTAGCCACCCAGGATAACCTGGGGTAGGGAGTGTTAGCTACCCAGGATAACCTGGGGTAGGGAGTGTTAGCCACCCAGGATAACCCAGGGTAGGGAGTGTTAGCTACCCAGGATAACCCAGGGTAGGGAGTGTTAGCTACCCAGGATAACCCAGGGTAGGGAGTGTTAGCTACCCAAGATAACCCAGGGTAGGGAGTGTTAGCCACCCATGATAACCCGGGGTATGGAGTGTTAGCTACCCAGGATAACCCAGGGTAGGGAGTGTTAGCTACCCAGGATAACCCGGGGTAGGGAGTGTTAGCCACCCAGGATAACCCAGGGTAGGGAGTGTTAACCACCCAGGATAACCCAGGGTAGGGAGTGTTAGCCACCCAGGATAACCCAGGGTAGGGAGTGTTAGCCACCCAGGATAACCCAGGGTAGGGAGTGTTAGCCACCCAGGATAACCCAGGGTAGGGAGTGTTAGCCACCCAGGATAACCCAGGGTAGGGAGTGTTAGCCACCCAGGATAACCCAGGGTTGGGAGTGTTAGCCACCCAGGATAACCCAGGGTAGGGAGTGTTAGCCACCCAGGATAACTCGGGGTAATAAGGCTTATCCACCCCAGGATTTTGTCCCACAGGATGCCGCTTACAACAGTCAACTAACTCCCTGGTACCTACTTACTGCTAGGTGAACAGTGACAGCAGGTGAAAGGTGACTAACAACCAGGTACCTACTTACTGCTTGGTGAACATGGACATCAGGTGTAAGATGACTAACACCCAGGTACTTATTTATTGCTAGGTGAACAGTGACAGCAGGTGTAAGGTGACTAACACCCAGGTACCTACTTACTGCGATCAGTGAAGAGTCGGGGCCAGGAGCTGAGTCTCGACCCCTGCAACCACAATTAGGTGAGTACTGCTAGGTGAACTGGAAACGTGCTTAACGTTTCCATCCGTACCAGGGATTGAACCACGGGCACTCAGTGTGTGAAGCCAGTGCGTTGTTAACCTAGCCACGGGACACCTGCTTACATTATGGAGTGTGAGTGTAGAGTGTGGATTGTGTAAGTGATATGGAGTGTTGGGTGGTGGACATGGTGAGTGTAGTGTAGTCTTATTGTAGTGTCGTTTGTTGTAGTGTAGTTGTTGTTGTAGAGGTCTGAGCAGAGCTCACACCTCTACAACAACAATTGTTATCAAAGATTTGCTAAGTTATACCATGAATTAAGGTAAGATCCTGGACTTCACCTTACGAAACAGACAAAGCAAATGCGATAGTAATTATGGACAAGGTAGATTATAGTGGAAAAATAAACATGATATTAGAGGACGGGGGAACTTAGGTGCCCCTTAATGGAGGAAGGGTGTAAATGGTGAGGAATAAGGGGGTGAAGGGAGTGAGTAGCTGCAGTGAAAGGATATGTTATTGGCCCTAGGTACATAATATGACAGGGGGAGGTAATAGGATTATAGGATAGACAGGAATCGCATCGTGGTGGGGGTAACTCTGGCGTGTGGAGTGGAATGAAGAGTTGAAAGGCAGGTATTTGTGTCATGAGATGTGGGTAGTGAAAATTTTCGTACTGTGGAGTGTGGGACACAGGCAGTTTAGAAAATATTTGTGGGAGGTTAGAGTGTATTGAATGTGGGGTGTGAGCAGTGTGTGGGGGTCTGTGTGTGAAGAATGACGGGCAGTGTCGATTGTGGGGGCTAGAGGATTAGGGAAAGGAGGTAAGGATTGTGGGGCATATGTGGTAGTTGTGAATGGAATATGCGTTTGGAAAGGTATAAAGTTGTGGTCTTGGTGGGTATGAGAAGTGAAGTATTGGTTATGGATAGTGTGAAAGATATGGAGAATGATAAGAGATGATAAGAGGGTCTGAGATGATAAGAGGGTCTGAGGTGATAAGAGGGTCTGAGATGATAAGAGGGTCTGAGATGATAAGAGGGTCTGAGATGATAAGGGGTCTGAGATGATAAGAGGGTCTGAGCACAGTACGAGGTGAGTATGATAAAAAGTTGTGGGTAATGTGGGGCCTACAACAGAAGTGTGGGGTCTGGGTCGTGAGTCTGTGAAAAGCGTGTATTTTGAGGTGTGGGAGGTGAAAGCGTTGTGGGAGCTGGAAAATTGAATGATGTGGAGTGTGGGGCCATGAGTGGTTTAAGTCTGTGTGAGATTTAGCAGTGGGTTGAAGGGTGTGGGTTGTGGGGTATGGGTTGTGAGGCATGGGTTTTGGGGTGTGGGTTGTGGGGTGTGGGTTGTGGGGTGTGGGTTGTGGGTGGTGTCTACTGGATGGAATTTAGAAAAAAAACAGAAAGGAGTTTAGCGCTTATGTTTATAATAAAAGTCCTCAAATTGTTCTTTTTCTATGTCATTTACGTCACAACTCTGGACGGCTTCATACGAAATATTTCTAATGCTATGTATTAATTTTGTCATTCTTCTCTGAATGTTTTCTAACGGATTTATATCCATTCTGTAATATGGAGACCAGAACTGAACTGCATAATCTGAGTCCTTATTAATGATGTGTAGAGCTGTAGTGTAACCGATGGACTTTTGTTGCTAATACTTTTTGGTATCAGTTCCAGAAACCTATGAACATTCCAGAGCTTCAGAACTTTGCATTTGTCTACGTTGAACTGCATCTGACACTTTTCTGCCCACGACATGAGGTTGTCTAAATCGTCCTGAAGTTCAGTAACATCTTCCCCTGAATCAATTATCCTGCCTATCTTCGTGTCATTAGTGAATTTGCTCATATCACTAGTTATTCCCTCGTCAATGTCATTGATATACGTATATTATACACAATAATGGGCCTTAAACTGATCCCTGTGGAACGCCACTTGTTACAGATCCCCACTCAGATTTTACCCCTTTTATGCACGCTCTCTGCTTCCTGCTGGTGAGCCATGACTTGATCCATGACAGCACTTTTCCCCCAATACCATGAACTGCCACTTTCTTTATCAATCTTTGGTGCGGTACTCTATAAAAAGCCTTACTAAAATCCAAATAAACAATATCGAATTCTTTATCGGGATCAACGGCCTCAAAAGATTTACTGTAGAGATAATATAGTGAAATTAGTTAGTAAATTAGTCAGGCAGGAACGGCCTCTCTTAAATCCATGTTGAGTATTATTAGATATTTTATTTATTAATAGCCAACAGCCATTTGCAATTAACAGTTCATGTCTCCAGAGTTTGAGCAGTTCTTACCTAACATCCTCCAATAATCTACATCCTTATAGGTGTGATGAAAATTAGACACATGTGCAACATCTGGGTATCTTCATTATAGACGTTTCGCCACCCAGTGGCTTTATCAATACACATTCAAGGACATGACTGGAAGACAGAAGAACTATATACAAAAACATGAGGTAATCAGTGCCTCAGTCTTGGAGTTGTGTGAAGATCACCGTAGTCGTGAAGAATCTGGAGCACTGGAATGGTTAGGTAAGGTTCGTCAGGAAACAGGATAAGTGTTTCCTGACGAGGGTCCTAGATGATGACCCACCGTTGGAGCTTTTGGTCATCTGACCGAGGCCTTCCGCTGGCTTACCGGTCCACCCCTTTAAAAATTATGGTCATAGTTATAACCATGTACTATAACAGAGGCAAGGAGGCTGGCGCTTATATACTGGCGTCAAGTCGTAGGGCACGTGAAGCAGACGAAGACATTGTCACTGGTAGGTGGGAAGAAGGTCATACCTGAGGGACGACTCTTATAGGTATAAACAATCGAAGGAAGTTCCTTTCCAATCCAATCCTTCTCACTTATCCTCTGTACCTAGATACCTCTTGGTATATAAGGGATCTCCCACAACCACTCGTTACGAATGAGAAAGATTACATTCGAGATGGATTTGCTGATGGTAACCCAGTAGGCAGCCTCTTCGCTGCAGTGATGGTAACCCAGTAGGCAGCCTCCTCACTGCAGTGAAGGTAACCCAGTAGGCAGCCTCCTCACTGCAGTGAAGGTAACACAGTAGGCAGCCTCCTCACTGCAGTGAAGGTAACCCAGTAGGCAGCCTCCTCACTGCAGTGATGGTAACCCAGTAGGCAGCCTCCTCACTGCAGTGATGGTAACACAGTAGGCAGCCTCCTCACTGCAGTGAAGGTAACCCAGTAGGCAGCCTCCTCACTGCAGTGATGGTAACACAGTAGGCAGCCTCCTCACTGCAGTGAAGGTAACCCAGTAGGCAGCCTCCTCACTGCAGTGAAGGTAACCCAGTAGGCAGCCTCCTCACTGCAGTGAAGGTAACCCAGTAGGCAGCCTCCTCACTGCAGTGAAGGTAACCCAGTAGGCAGCCTCCTCACTGCAGTGATGGTAACCCAGTAGGCAGCCTCCTCACTGCAGTGAAGGTAGCCCAGTAGGCAGCCTCCTCACTGCAGTGAAGGTAACCCAGTAGGCAGCCTCCTCACTGCAGTGATGGTAACCCAGTAGGCAGCCTCCTCACTGCAGTGAAGGTAACACAGTAGGCAGCCTCCTCACTGCAGTGATGGTAACACAGTAGGCAGCCTCCTCACTGCAGTGATGGTAACACAGTAGGCAGCCTCCTCACTGCAGTGATGGTAACCCAGTAGGCAGCCTCCTCACTGCAGTGAAGGTAACACAGTAGGCAGCCTCCTCACTGCAGTGAAGGTAACACAGTAGGCAGCCTCCTCACTGCAGTGAAAGTAACCCAGTAGGCAGCCTCCTCACTGCAGTGAAGGTAACCCAGTAGGCAGCCTCCTCACTGCAGTGATGGTAACCCAGTAGGCAGCCTCCTCACTGCAGTGAAGGTAGCCCAGTAGGCAGCCTCCTCACTGCAGTGAAGGTAACCCAGTAGGCAGCCTCCTCACTGCAGTGAAGGTAACACAGTAGGCAGCCTCCTCACTGCAGTGAAGGTAACCAGTAGGCAGCCTCCTCACTGCAGTGATGGTAACCAGTAGGCAGCCTCCTCACTGCAGTGATGGTAACACAGTAGGCAGCCTCCTCACTGCAGTGAAGGTAACCCAGTAGGCAGCCTCCTCACTGCAGTGATGGTAACACAGTAGGCAGCCTCCTCACTGCAGTGAGGTAACACAGTAGGCAGCCTCCTCACTGCAGTGAAGGTAACCCAGTAGGCAGCCTCCTCCTGCAGTGATGGTAACACAGTAGGCAGCCTCCTCACTGCAGTGAAGGTAACACAGTAGGCAGCCTCCTCACTGCAGTGAATGGTAACACAGTAGGCAGCCTCTCACTGCAGTGATGGTAACACAGTAGGCAGCCTCCTCACTGCAGTGAAGGTAACACAGTAGGCAGCCTCCTCACTGCAGTGAAGGTAACCCAGTAGGCAGCCTCCTCACTGCAGTGAGGTAACACAGTAGGCAGCCTCCTCACTGCAGTGAAGGTAACCAGAGGCAGCCTCCTCACTGCAGTGAAGGTAACACAGTAGGCAGCCTCCTCACTGCAGTGAAGGTAACACAGTAGGCAGCCTCCTCACTGCAGTGAAGGAACCAGTAGGCAGCCTCTCACTCAGTGAAGGTAACACAGTAGGCAGCCTCCTCACTGCAGTGAGGTAACACAGTAGGCAGCCTCCTCACTGCAGTGAAGGTAACACAGTAGGCAGCCTCCTCACTGCAGTGAAGGTAACACAGTAGGGCCTCCTCACTGCAGTGAAGGTAACACAGTAGGCAGCCTCCTCACTGCAGTGAAGGTAACCCAGTAGGCAGCCTCCTCACTGCAGTGATGGAACACAGGCAGCCTCCTCACTGCAGTGAAGGTAACCCAGCAGGCAGCCTCCTCATGCAGTGAGGTAACACAGTGGCAGCCTCCTCACTGCAGTGAAGGTAACCCAGTAGGCAGCCTCCTCACTGCAGTGAGGTAACACAGTGGCAGCCTCACTGCAGTGAAGGTAACCAGTGGCAGCCTCCTCACTGCAGTGAGGTAACACAGTGGCAGCCCTCACTGCAGTGAGGTAACCAGTAGGCACCCCCTGCAGTGAAGGTAACAGTAGGCAGCCTCACTGCAGTGAAGGTAACCCAGTAGGCAGCCCTCACTGCAGTGAGGTACCAGTAGGCACTCCTCACTGCGTGAGAACAACTGCAGTGAAGGTAGCCCAGTAGGCAGCCTCACTCGCTGAACAGGCTCCACTGCAGTGAAGAAGTAAGCCTCAGCTAAGGCAGCCTCCTCACTGCAGTGAAGGTAACACAGTAGGCAGCCTCCTCACTGCAGTGATGGTAACACAGTAGGCAGCCTCCTCACTGCAGTGATGGTAACACAGTAGGCAGCCTCCTCACTGCAGTGAAGGTAACCCAGTAGGCAGCCTCCTCACTGCAGTGAAGGTAACACAGTAGGCAGCCTCCTCACTGCAGTGAAGGTAACCCAGTAGGCAGCCTCCTCACTGCAGTGAAGGTAACACAGTAGGCAGCCTCCTCACTGCAGTGAAGGTAACCCAGTAGGCAGCCTCCTCACTGCAGTGAAGGTAACCAGTAGGCAGCCCTCACTGCAGTGAAGGTAGCCACAGTAGGCAGCCTCCTCACTGCAGTGAAGGTAACCCAGTAGGCAGCCTCCTCACTGCAGTGAAGGTAACCCAGTAGGCAGCCTCCTCACTGCAGTGAAGGTAACCAGTAGGCAGCCTCCTCACTGCAGTGAAGGTAACCCAGTAGGCAGCCTCCTCACTGCAGTGAAGGTACACAGTAGGCAGCCTCCTCACTGCAGTGAAGGTAGCCCAGTAGGCAGCCTCCTCACTGCAGTGAAGGTAACCCAGTAGGCAGCCTCCTCACTGCAGTGATGGTAACCCAGTAGGCAGCCTCCTCACTGCAGTGAAGGTAACCCAGTAGGCAGCCTCCTCACTGCAGTGAAGGTAACACAGTAGGCAGCCTCCTCACTGCAGTGATGGTAACACAGTAGGCAGCCTCCTCACTGCAGTGATGGTAACCCAGTAGGCAGCCTCCTCACTGCAGTGAAGGTAACACAGTAGGCAGCCTCCTCACTGCAGTGAAGGTAACACAGTAGGCAGCCTCCTCACTGCAGTGAAGGTAACCCAGTAGGCAGCCTCCTCACTGCAGTGAAGGTAACCCAGTAGGCAGCCTCCTCACTGCAGTGAAGGTAACACAGTAGGCAGCCTCCTCACTGCAGTGATGGTAACACAGTAGGCAGCCTCCTCACTGCAGTGAAGGTAACACAGTAGGCAGCCTCCTCACTGCAGTGAAGGTAACACAGTAGGCAGCCTCCTCACTGCAGTGATGGTAACACAGTAGGCAGCCTCCTCACTGCAGTGATGGTAACACAGTAGGCAGCCTCCTCACTGCAGTGAAGGTAGCCCAGTAGGCAGCCTAATCACTGCAGTGAAGGTAACACAGTAGGCAGCCTCCTCACTGCAGTGAAGGTAGCCCAGTAGGCAGCCTCCTCACTGCAGTGAAGGTAACACAGTAGGCAGCCTCCTCACTGCAGTGAAGGTAGCTCAGTAGGCAGCCTCCTCACTGCAGTGATGGTAACACAGTAGGCAGCCTCCTCACTGCAGTGATGGAAACACAGTAGGCAGCCTCCTCACTGCAGTGAAGGTAACCCAGTAGGCAGCCTCCTCACTGCAGTGATGGTAACACAGTAGGCAGCCTCCTCACTGCAGTGAAGGTAGCCTAGTAGGCAGCCTCCTCACTGCAGTGAAGGTAACACAGTAGGCAGCCTCCTCGCTGCAGTGAAGGTAACCCAGTAGGCAGCCTCCTCACTGCAGTGAAGGTAACACAGTAGGCAGCCTCCTCACTGCAGTGAAGGTAGCCCAGTAGGCAGCCTCCTCACTGCAGTGAAGGTAACACAGTAGGCAGCCTCCTCACTGCAGTGAAGGTAGCCCAGTAGGCAGCCTCCTCACTGCAGTGAAGGTAGCCCAGTAGGCAGCCTCCTCACTGCAGTGATGGTAACACAGTAGGCAGCCTCCTCACTGCAGTGAAGGTAACCCAGTAGGCAGCCTCCTCACTGCAGTGAAGGTAACACAGTAGGCAGCCTCCTCACTGCAGTGAAGGTAACACAGTAGGCAGCCTCCTTCACTGCAGTGAAGGTAGCCTAGTAGGCAGCCTCCTCACTGCAGTGAAGGTAACACAGTAGGCAGCCTCCTCACTGCAGTGAAGGTAGCCCAGTAGGCAGCCTCCTCACTGCAGTGAAGGTAGCCCAGTAGGCAGCCTCCTCACTGCAGTGAAGGTAGCCCAGTAGGCAGCCTCCTCACTGCAGTGAAGGTAGCCCAGTAGGCAGCCTCCTCACTGCAGTGATGGTAACACAGTAGGCAGCCTCCTCACTGCAGTGAAGGTAACCCAGTAGGCAGCCTCCTCGCAGGGATAGTTGCATAAATAGGCGGAAGCGAATACTCACAATCCCAGTTAGTTAGTTCAGACTCTCAGGTAAGGACCCACTAGGGGCGAGGGGGAAGTGGGGACAGAAGAAGAATAGCCGGTGAGAGGAAGAGCTGAAGTAGAAGAGAAAGAGTCAGGACTAAACCCAACAGTCTAACTACTGTATACACAATCCCAGAGATTTTTTTATTTTATTTATTCTAGATTTATAGTTGATCAGGATCTATATCAGGTTGCCATGTAACCATCCAGGATTATAGTACAACTGGGTTAATCTGTACATCATTTCTGTGTACTTTATTTTCTTTATTCTTCTTTATTATATAATTACATCACACTGGCTGAGACAGCCGGGTTATATTACCTATTTAAACCTATTCACTATTCCTATCCCCATCTTTACTCCCGCACACGTGGAATTACACTTTCCTTCACATTTTTCTCAGGCAGTGCGAGTGAGAGATTCTCGCAGCATCACAACATGGAAACCAGAAATCTAATCCTAATTGGCGCATTATTAACACTAACAACAACGTCCGGGACAGAAGAGCATGCCGGGAGTGAAAGCTAAGGAAAAAAGAGTACAGGACTAAACCCAAGCGTCTAATATATATACAAATAGAGATTTTTTATTTTTATTTATTCTAGATTTATAGTCTGATCAATTTATCCTATTTTACAATGGCTTGCCGTCAGTATTTCGAGGATTATAGTACAACTGGGTTAATCTGTACATCATTTCTGTGTACTTTATTTTCTTTATTCTTCTTTATTATATAATTACATCACACTGGCTGAGACAGCCGGGTTATATTACCTATTTAAACCTATTCACTATTCCTATCCCCATCTTTACTCCCGCACACGTGGAATTACACTTTCCTTCACATTTTTCTCAGGCAGTGCGAGTGGAGAGATTCTCGCAGCATCACAACATGGAAACCAGAAATCTAATCCTAATTGGCGCATTATTAACACTAACAACAACGCATCCGAAAGTGTTACCCAGATTTTATGAGCTGTTGCACCGGAGTTGCAACAGCTAAGGAAAATAATTTGATTTTTGTCACATGAAATTGCACCCCATATATATTCTACCCAAGCTTCATATATATATATATATATATATATATATATATATATATATATATATATATATATATATATATATATATATATATATATATATGTCGTAATAAAATTTATCACATATTTTACAATGAATCATATAGATACAACCGTCAGTATTTCTGGGGGATTTTTTTATCAAAAGTTTTTTAACTGTTTCAAGATTTTTAAATACGACTTTGATATTAAAATTCTTAAGTAGAGAAGGTAGTATGTCAATTAAGTTTCCACTATAAGGGAGAACCAACATATTTTAGGTGAATAAGGTTCGTTGTCCCTTTTTGAATTGTAGAAGGTATTTATAGCAATTTTAAAAGATTTATCAATTAAGTTTCTTGAGTATTTTAGACCATTAGCTATTTCATAAATTACCTCCCTCCCCCCAGAAATTATAAAATATTTGTTTCCTTCGAAATTACAAAAGCCATTGTTTGATGTTCATTGTGAAAATCCTTCCAATCTATTCATTATTAAAGGCACATTTTCAAAAAATATGTCAATATCTTACTTCCGAGATAGTCGAGGGAACGCGAGCATAGCTGGTTACTTGGAAAAAAAAAGAAGAAAAAACGAGAAAATCGTGATATTTTTGAGCCATTCCATAGAATATCATTGTTACCCCTGTCGTAAATGCCGTTTTCTGTAGTGTTAGTGACCAGAGGTACAAGAGGGGCAACCATTATATTATATCGTAGCTCAAGTATCCACGGTCGCCGGCCAAGAGCCGGTACATGTCCCGCCCGGGTCTTTTCCAGATGGTGACCCGGCATTAATTTGGACGTCTTTTATTATTCTTATTATTTTTCTTACGCCTAATATCATTTGTGATGGGTAGATAAAGTTCATCGTTAATACAACATTTTTTAGTTCCGTGAGGCACCATTTACCTGTCATCCTTGATTAGTAAGTAAGTTTATTCAGGTATACACATATTGCACCAGTTACTGAACTGAATCCTGGATGACTACTCAGATATTAGATATGAAATTCAGGGACCAGTTGCTAAAAGATTTAAGATAAACAGACAGGATATTGCAGCACTAATGAATTCCAAAGGGTGAGGAACAGAGTGCAGAGGCTCATAAAAGGCGCAAAGGCAAGGCACTGTTGCTCAAAAATCGAAGAGTAGAAGAATAATCTATGTAACTGTATTTGTGTATACCTGAATAAACTTACTTACTTACTAATAACCCCAGAAAGCTCTGGCAACAACTAAAACATCTGTGGTATAGCCATAAACCAGCAGATAGATATAACAGTGCTAAATATTGATAAGGAGGTATGCCACGAGACAACTAAAGTGGCAAATTGTTTTAAATGATACTACACAACTGTCGCATCAACACTAGTAAGTAAACTGTCAATTGCATCATATACACAGACTCTGATAACTTTAAAACATATTACATTGATAAGGGCGTCACTCCGAACAGTTGCCAACTAGTAGGTGTATCTTTTGACTTGGTACGTAAAGAACTAAGTAAAGTAAACCCAATTAAGAGCACCGGTCCCGATAACATCCTGCGGCCTGGTCACAGACCAGGCCGTGGGGGCGTTGACCCCCGGAACTCTCTCCAGGTAAACTCCAGGTAAAATATGGCGCCTCTGAATTACCAATTCTCATTGCGCACATAATAAATTTGTCCATAGCCACAAATACTGTCCCGGAAGGATTCGAAGAGGCCAGAGTTACTCCTATCTTCAAGAAAAATAGTAGGTCTGATGTCAGCAACTATAGGCCTGTTAGTATACTCAGTGTAATATCCAAAATTCTAGAGAAGGCGGTGTACTGTCAAGTAGTTAAGTATCTTAATGATAAAAACATTCTCCATAGTTACCAATAAGGTTTTAGGAGATTTCATTCAACAGACACCTCCCTCATTAACTTGATGGACTACCTGAGAACTGAAATGTCGCTAGGGAATTTCATAGGAATGGTAACATTAGACTTGCAAAAGGCCTTCGATACAGTCAACCACAATAAATTATGTTAGAAACTACAAGCTATCGGCATGAGTTCTGTAGAATTGTTTAAGTCCTACCTGAGCAACAGGAACCAAATTGTCATGATCAACAACACAGAATCAGAACCCCTGCCGATAACATGTGGGGTTCCTGGGCCCTTTGCTATTCCTGTGCTATGTGAATGACATGTCTATCAGTGTCAAATGCAAGCTTCGACTGTACGCAGATGATAGTACTCTGTTTGTATCAGGTAAAGACCCACAACACATAGCTAATGTACTATCACTAGAACTAGAGTCTTGTAGCAAATGGTTGGTAGACAACAAATTATCACTGCACCTCGGTAAAACGGAAGCCATATTCTTTGGCACGAAGCATAAATTGAAAAGGGTAAATAATTTTAATGTCCAGTGTAATGGGGAATCCATTATTACAGTAAATTCAGTGAAATATCTGGGAATCCCCTTTGACCCAAGCATGTCAGGTGAACTAATAGAGAACAGTGTAGTAAAGAAGCGAACGCCAGACTAAAGTTCCTCTACAGACAAGCACAGTGTCTACCAACTGAGGCTCGCAGGACCCTATGTCTAGCCCTTATACAATGCCATATAGATTACTCTTGCTCTTCATGGTACTCTGCCTTGACAAAAAACTGAAAGATAGGTTACAAATCACCCAAAACAAAATGGTGAGATTCATTCTGGACCTGGGTCCAAGAGAGCATGTAGGCCAGAATGAATTACAACAACTGGACATGCTGAATGTTGAAGACAGAGTAAATCAACTAAAGCTAAATTACGTTTATAAAATTGCTCACAACCAGTGTCCCCAATATCTTACTGCCCATTTTTGTTAAGGCCGAGAACCAATGCAATAACAGAACTAGGGGAAGGGAGAGCAACTTTTGCAGTACCTAGAGTCAGTGAGTCAGTGAGTCAGTGAGTCAGTGGTCAGGTTTCAAACATTTTTCTATTCAGCAATAAAAGAGTGGAATAGACAGCCTGCACATGTCAAAGCCTGCCATAACACGAGACAGTTCAAGAAGAGAACCAAAATGTACCTCATGAACAAGGCTACAGAAAGGGAGAGTGATTTCTTGTATGAAAATAACTAATTTTACCTCTCCCCTGGTATATATTCTTTTATTGTAACTGCTTTTACATAGTTAAGATACTTACCTGTTTTTAACTTTTAATTATAAATAACAATTATCACAAGAACCCCAATGAAAAAAAGTCACTCTGTCTGACTTATCTGTGTTATCCTGGGTTCTCTACACATATGCTGCTATGTATGATAATCTATGTAACTGTGTATACCTGAATAAACTTACTTGCGTCTTGCTAGTTCAACATACACTAAGCGCTCTGCAAATGATAGGTACTAGATTCGCAGGTATAATCGCCGGCCCGGGTCTTTTCCAAGTGGTGGCCCGGCCTTGGCTCCCAGTCGTGGAGTGTCTGAGACCAGTGTCCGACATGGGAGGAGGTACAAGTACCTCCTCATCGTCTGGTACCAACTGTCCCCAGGCCTAGCCCTGTTCCCCGCCCCCACGGGGCTCGTAGGGAGAAGCTAGGCCCCTTGGGCTGCCACACTTCCCCGCCCACACTTCCAAAAAAACGACAAAAACATGCAAAAACATTTCAAAAAGACAATAAAAACAAAAATTATAAAATACTGCAAATTAATGCAAACACAATAAAGAAACTCTACAAAAACACTACATAAACATTGCAAAAAATATAAAAACTACAAGAACACTACAAAACACAAAAACTTTAAAAACACTGCAAAATTTTCAAAAATATTACAAAAACACTGGAAAAACATTATAAAAACACAACATAAATTGCAAAAAAAACACCAGATAATTACTATAAAAACAAGAAAAAGCTACAAAAACAACAAAAAAACACTGCGAGAAACAGCAAAATCATTAAAAATCGACACAAAAATACTATGGAACGTGAGAAAATAATTTTAAAACGCTAAAAAACTAGAAAAAACTACAAAAACCATGAAAAACAAGACAAAAACAATATATAATCAATAAAATATGCAATAATATTGCCAAAACTCTTCCAAAGAATTGTAGAAACACTACAAAAAATACTACAAAAATACTACAAAAACACTACAAAAACACTACAAAAAATACTACAAAAAATACTACAAAAACGCTTCAAAAAACACTACAACAATGCAAAAAATAGATAAAGAATACAAAAACCATAAAAAAACACTACAAAATATATAAAAGCAACAAAAACAATACAAAATTACAAGAACACTACAAAAACACAAAACACTATGAAAACTTTACAAAAACACTACAAAACCATGTAAAAACCGTAATAAACATAACAAAAGGTGTAAAAACACTACAAAAGCACCATAAAAACACAATAAATCCACTGGCTTAGTCACTGGCTTAGTCACTGACTTACTCATTGGCTTAGTCACTAGCTTACTCAATGGCTTATTGGCTTACTCACTAGCTTACTCAGTAGCTTACTCATTGGTTTACTCACTAGCCTCCTCACTGGCTTAGTCACTAACTTACTCATTGGCTTACTCACTGGCTTAGTCACTGGCTTACTCACTAGCTTACTTACTACTAACTTACTGGCTTATTCACTGTCTTAGTCACTGGTTTACTCACTAGCTTACTCACTGGCTTACTAGCTTACTCACTGGTTTACTCACTAGCTTACTCACTGGCTTACTTACTGGCTTATCACTAGCCTGGAGTTTTTCCACTCATATGCCATTGTCGTGTGGGGTTCTTGAATAGATTTGGTAATAACACAAATGCAGCTTGGTTGGTAACTTATATTAGTGGTAATAATGGGAGAACACTCAGAGCCGTCGCCTTTGCTGTCTACTCTCTGCTATCGTGACTTGAACTGAGCTAGTGAGCGAGAGACGCTTACGGCAGTCAAAGGGTGACCTATGACATCGCTTAGGTCAGCAGAAAGACTAGTAACGGTCAGTGATCACGTGAAAGGCTTGTGACTCACTAACGGTTGGTAAGATACAATTACTACTACTGACACCATGAGTTCTAACCCCATCCATGGCGTTCTTTGTTTGCTATCGAGTTATTATAAAAACCCTATAAAAACCACTACAAAACCACCTTTAAACACTATAAAACACAAGAGTGACAGGGAAGGTGTTGACAATGGGTGTGGTAGGTCAGTGACAGAGGTGTTGACAGTGGGTGTGGTGAGTCAGTGACAGGGAAGGTGTTGACAGTGGGCGTGGTGGGTCAGTGACAGTGGGCGTGGTGGGTCAGTGACAGTGGGCGTGGTGGGTCAGTGACAGTGGGCGTGGTGGGTCAGTGACAGTGGGCGTGGTGGGTCAGTGACAGTGGGCGTGGTGGGTCAGTGACAGTGGGCGTGGTGGGTCAGTGACAGTGGGTGTGGTGGGTCAGTGACAGTGGGCGTGGTGGGTCAGTGGCAGTGGGCGTGGTGGGTCAGGTGAAGTGGGCGTTTTGGGGGTGAGTTGGCAGTGGGCGTGGTGGTAAGGGTAAGAGGCAGGCGGTTCTCAGGGGATGAGGTTAATGTAGGGGTTCAGTCTGACCGTGCGTACCAGGCAGAGGCCGCTGTCTCAGCTGCAGGCTGGGTGCCAAGAGGCCACTCTGCCTCATTTCCCCACCCAAGTGTTCTCTGCAACTGTGCACACTGGACTTGCTTCAATTCCTCGCATCTTAACCTACTGATATATACTCATGATTTGCCACAAGTACTTTTAATTAAGCTTCTCTTATAATAAATATATTGTCGTGAACGTTTGAGAAGGTAGTGAACGTGGTTCAATGTGATGATCTACGCCACTTGAGTCAGGTGTTCTGAGGTGCTGTCTAGTGATGTCTAGTGCATGATGGTGCCTCGTGGTGCCTGATAGTGCCTGGTACCTTGTATTGTGTATATTACCTGGTGGTACTTGGTACCTGTTGGTATCTAGTGCCTGGTAGTGCTTGGTACCTTGGTACCTCGTGCTAGGCATCGGGTAGCCCAGGTGGTGCCTTGTGGTGTCAGGTGCCCATTGATGTAGATACAACAGAGAGATGTGTTAGGTAAGTCATACCCACTCTGTAGTGACTGTAGCTATGATCTGTGTCCCACTGGTATCTTACACTGCATGTTTTCATACCTGGTGTTATATCAGTGTTGTCTAATGATGAATGTGTACACAACTGGTGTTATATCAGTGTTGTCCAGTGCTGAATGTGTACACACCTGGTGTTATGTCAGTGTTGTCCAGTGCTGAATGTGTACACACCTGGTGTTATGTCAGTGTTGTCCAGTGCTGAATGTGTACACACCTGGTGTTATGTCAGTGTTGTCCAGTGCTGAATGTGTACACACCTGGTGTTATGTCAGTGTTGTTTAATACTACATATATACATACAGTTATTACATGCACACACAAAAGAAATATAACAACGTTTAAAATCATAAAAAAAACAATACAATAATATAAACAATGACACATCCTTGGTACCAAAAACTCGGAAAGGAAAATATCTTGTTTACAAAGTAGAAAAGAAGCAAATGTTAGCTTATCTACCCTAGGTATTAGCTTCAATGGTCACATGTAAACTTTGGGGCACAATCCCTGGACCCATAGTGTACCTCTGTAATCTTTTGACTACCACCCACAGGATGGGTATGGGCTGCATAATAAATATATTAAACTAACTACTCCTGTAAGAGGGTCTCCGAGGCTTAAATATACAAATATATTTTTGCCAGTGTTCCATTTATCTCTCCAAGGGGTGTATTATCTCTCACTGATCAGTGTTTACGATACTTTAATGCAAGCATGCACTGTATATCACATACTTTACTTAGAGTAATACTCACATAAAAGCGAGATATATTTCACTAAGAGTTTTATTAAATATTTCATACGCAGCCTTTATACTGAACAACGTAAATCAAATTTAGAAACACTACAAACGGAGTTACTAAAGGAAATTAGCACTTTTAATTTTTCAGAAAATACTTGAGAAAGCTTTTTGATTAGTTGAAATTTGCAAAGAAAATAATGTTTTAGATCATTTTTCAATATTTTTAAATAATTTACATATTTTTTAAAAAATCCCAGTAAAAGTCTATACAGTATATATTTTTTTTTTCTAAAATTTGTGAAACATTAAAATACTCAGAAAAATGTGCTAAAATGGTATTTTATTGTATATTTCGACGTTTTACAATAAAACATAACATTTAATATTACAATAAAACGAACCATACTAGTTTTAATTCTTCACCAAATATATTTACTTTCAAGGAGATAAATGATTTAGGCTGCTTTTCAAGAATAAGTTTTTTTTTTTTTAATATATTTGACGATGTTTGACTGTATGACCATCCAAGATCACTCTTCACTTTAAGTTGTCTTTGCTGCTGCTTCAACTTAATCTAATTCACCTCTGAATATTCTACTTCGTACAGATATTCTGATGAGAATAGAGTAATAACTTGAAAGGTTTGGCTCACTTACCCGTACTCTGGTAGACACTGCTGCCAAAACTTCTCTAAGGCAAGAGTCGTAATCATCCTATGATACAAAATGAAACTTAAATACAAGAGACTCTTCTTGCAACGTTTCAGGTCAATTCCGGCTGCAATATAAAGGGGGTTCCTGGCAAGACTGAATACGAAGCTGCAATGATTGAACTTCGGAGGGAAAGCATTGGAACTCATCCTCCTGGAACTTAATTCTTCAAAGCATCTTTTTTTTGTCGTCAAGACACAGAAAAAGACGTCATATTCTTCTGTTTGATAAAACTTGACCACAATTTTTTATTAGCGATGAATATTTGAATTGCATCATAATTCTGACAGTGTGTACCTAATTACTTAAGTATGAGTAAGCTTTAACACATTAAGAATACAATTGTCATCAATATTAGCCAATGACAAGCTAAATTCCTCCAGATTAATGGCGTCAGGGAAGCAATTTCCTCCTTCAAGAAATATTCTCTCCTGTGTTTCTCAGCTCGTCCAAGAGACACATCATGTTGTTCTCTGAGACATTTTATGTTAGTGAGAAACAGCTGTGTCTCAGGTTCTCTGTCCCGACACAACTGTGTCTCGGGTTCTCTGTCCCGACACAACTGTGTCTCGGGTTCTCTGTCCCGACACAACTGTGTCTCGGGTTCTCTGTCCCGACACAACTGTGTCTCGGGTTCTCTGTCCCGACACAACTGTGTCTCGGGTTCTCTGTTCCGACACAACTGTGTCTCGGGTTCTCTGTCCCGACACAACTGTGTCTCGGGTTCTCTGTCCCGACACAACTGTGTCTCGGGTTCTCTGTCCCGACACAACTGTGTCTCGGGTTCTCTGTCCCGACACAACTGCCCAAACAATCGGGTGTTTAAGATACTTTGATTTATTTGCTCTATGACCCTTATGGGTTTAGCGATTAGTTTTGATTGTAATAATTGTGGTCTACATTTTTTTATAAAATAATCCGTAAGGTGATGCCATTCTGTCAAAGCCTCGAGATGTGTGATACGTAGTTTTGAAAAAAAAAAAATGAGCATTTGTTTTAACCTTGGCGTCACAGCCATGACTCAATTAGTTAGTACAAACTCCAGTCGACTGTACGTTGACTAGTTTTCGTGGAAGAAATTCGTTATAGCAGTGAAAAAAATCGTTAGCCTTTAGTCTCCAGTACCAATAAAACATAAATGTTTTCAACGGTTCCACTTCTTATAAATCTTGAGGAAACTAACAGTTGGGAATACTGAGACAGCTTGTCCTCCTCCACTAACAACAACTGAGACAGCTTGTCCTCCTCCACTAGCAACAACTGAGACAGCTTGTCCTCCTCCACTAGCAACAACTGAGACAGCTTGTCCTCCTCCACTAACAACAACTGAGACAGCTTGTCCTCCTCCACTAACAACAACTGAGACAGCTTGTCCTCTCCACTAACAACAACTGAGACAGCTTGTCCTCCACTAACAACAACTGAGACAGCTTGTCCTCCTCCACTAACAACAACTGAGACAGCTTGTCCTCCTCCACTAGCAACAACTGAGACAGCTTGTCCTCCTCCACTAACAACAACTGAGACAGCTTGTCCTCCTCCACTAACAACAACTGAGACAGCTTGTCCTCCTCCACTAACAACAACTGAGACAGCTTGTCCTCCTCCACTAACAACAACTGAGACAGCTTGTCCTCCTCCACTAACAACAACTGAGACAGCTTCCCCTCCCAACAATTCTAATGTATTTCGCTATGTCTCTAATCTATCACTTAAGTGTAGTGAAGTTCATTCCAAGTTCTGGTAGTCTTCCTCCTGAAATATTATCTTTACTGTGTCACAAAGGATACGTGGATTCATACAGGTTAACCATATGTTACGTAGCCTTTTGCCCTGGCTCTCACTTTTCGCGTAACTAGCCCTTGTTGCTAACATTTTTCACTAACCACCCGAACTTTGCCTGAAATCTTCTCGCTCATCATTTTTAAGGGGCACGGCATCACCCCCAGACTGAAAAAAAAAACTGAGAATTATGGTGTAAACTACCAGCAGAATGGACACTTCATTAAGACATAGTTTTTCGTATGATCTCTGAGCTACTCTTGGTCTTAAGTGTCCATTCTCACTCTGTCACTCTCCTTCAGCTGGAGAATAACTGTTATGAAAAAATAGGAACGCACACAGCTTAAGCTGTATATTCAGAAACTACAAATAAGTATACACATACACACAGAGATTCTAGATAAGGCATGATAGGGCTTATAGGAGGCCAGGAACCTCTAAATGCCGGCCACTTTCTAAGGTTAAACGGCTGGGTCGGGAGCCGAGTCTCTCAAGCACCACTGAGTGAGACTAGTTCACAAGATTGCACTAGTCTCTCAAGCACCACTGAGTGAGACTAGTTCACAAGATTGCACTAGTCTCTCAAGCACTGTGAGACTAGCACTGCCAGTCTCTGCACACTGAGACTAGTTCACAAGATTGCACTAGTCTCTCAAGCACCACTGGGTGAGACTAGTTCACAAGATTGCACTAGTCTCTCAAGCACCACTGAGTAAGACTAGTTCACAAGATTGCACTAGTCTCTCAAGCACCACTGGGTGAGACTAGTTCACAAGATTGCACTAGTCTCTCAAGCACCACTGGGTGAGACTAGTTCACAAGATTGCACTAGTCTCTCAAGTACCACTGGGTGAGACTAGTTCACAAGATTGCACTAGTCTCTCAAGCACCACTGGGTGAGACTAGTTCACAAGATTGCACTAGTCTCTCAAGCACCACTGAGTGAGACTAGTTCACAAGATTGCACTAGTCTCTCAAGCACCACTGGGTGAGACTAGTTCACAAGATTGCACTAGTCTCTCAAGCATCCCTGAGTAAGACTAGTTCACAAGATTGCACTAGTCTCTCAAGCACCACTGGGTGAGACTAGTTCACAAGATTGCACTAGTCTCTCAAGCACCACTGAGTAAGACTAGTTCACAAGATTGCACTAGTCTCTCAAGCACCACTGGGTGAGACTAGTTCACAAGATTGCACTAGTCTCTCAAGCACCACTGGGTGAGACTAGTTCACAAGATTGCACTAGTCTCTCAAGCACCACTGGGTGAGACTAGTTCACAAGACTGCACTAGTCTCTCAAGCACCACTGGGTGAGACTAGTTCACAAGATTGCACTAGTCTCTCAAGCACCACTGGGTGAGACTAGTTCACAAGATTGCACTAGTCTCTCAAGCACCACTGGGTGAGACTAGTTCACAAGATTGCACTAGTCTCTCAAGCACCACTGGTGAGACTAGTTCACAAGATTGCACTAGTCTCTCAAGCACCACTGGGTGAGACTAGTTCACAAGATTGCACTAGTCTCTCAAGCACCACTGGGTGAGACTAGTTCACAAGATTGCACTAGTCTCTCAAGCACCACTGGGTGAGACTAGTTCACAAGATTGCACTAGTCTCTCAAGCACCACTGGGTGAGACTAGTTCACAAGATTGCACTAGTCTCTCAAGCACCACTGGGTGAGACTAGTTCACAAGATTGCACTAGTCTCTCAAGCACCACTGGGTGAGACTAGTTCACAAGATTGCACTAGTCTCTCAAGCACCACTGAGTAAGACTAGTTCACAAGATTGCACTAGTCTCTCAAGCACCACTGGGTGAGACTAGTTCACAAGATTGCACTAGTCTCTCAAGCACCACTGGGTGAGACTAGTTCACAAGACTGCACTAGTCTCTCAAGCACCACTGGGTGAGACTAGTTCACAAGATTGCACTAGTCTCTCAAGCACCACTGGGTGAGACTAGTTCACAAGATTGCACTAGTCTCTCAAGCACCACTGGGTGAGACTAGTTCACAAGACTGCACTAGTCTCTCAAGCACCACTGGGTGAGACTAGCTCACAAGATTGCACTAGTCTCTCAAGCACCACTGGGTGAGACTAGTTCACAAGATTGCACTAGTCTCTCAAGCACCACTGAGTGAGACTAGTTCACAAGATTGCACTAGTCTCTCAAGCAACACTGGGTGAGACTAGTTCACAAGATTGCACTAGTCTCTCAAGCACCACTGAGTGAGACTAGTTCACAAGATTGCACTAGTCTCTCAAGCACCACTGAGTGAGACTAGTTCACAAGATTGCACTAGTCTCTCAAGCACCACTGGGTGAGACTAGTTCACAGGATTGCACTAGTCTCTCAAGCACCATTGAGTGAGACTAGTTCACAAGATTGCACTAGTCTCTCAAGCACCACTGGGTGAGACTAGTTCACAAGATTGCACTAGTCTCTCAAGCACCACTGAGTGAGACTATTTCACAAGATTGCACTAGTCTCTCAAGCACCACTGGGTGAGACTAGTTCACAAGATTGCACTAGTCTCTCAAGCACCACTGAGGTGAGACTAGTTCACAAGATTGCACTAGTCTCTCAAGCACCACTGGGTGAGACTAGTTCACAAGATTGCACTAGTCTCTCAAGCACACTGGGTGAGACTAGTTCACAAGATTGCACTAGTCTCTCAAGCACCACTGAGTGAGACTAGTTCACAAGATTGCACTAGTCTCTCAAGCACCACTGGGTGAGACTAGTTCACAAGATTGCACTAGTCTCTCAAGCACCACTGAGTGAGACTAGTTCACAAGATTGCACTAGTCTCTCAAGCACCACTGAGTGAGACTAGTTCACAAGATTGCACTAGTCTCTCAAGCACCACTGGGTGAGACTAGTTCACAAGATTGCACTAGTCTCTCAAGCACCACTGAGTGAGACTAGTTCACAAGATTGCACTAGTCTCTCAAGCACCACTGAGTGAGACTAGTTCACAAGATTGCACTAGTCTCTCAAGCACCACTGGGTGAGACTAGTTCACAAGATTGCACTAGTCTCTCAAGCACCACTGGGTGAGACTAGTTCACAAGATTGCACTAGTCTCTCAAGCACCACTGGAGTGAGACTAGTTCACAAGATTGCACTAGTCTCTCAAGCACCACTAACGATCACAGTAACAGAGGTTGTCAAAATGGCCAGGCACACTTTTTCAGTGGGCAAATACGACACAAAATCAATACCAAAAAAATATGAGATGAAAGAAAAAAAAAAGAGCTGTGATAGAAAGAGCAGAAAACACCAAAACAGCCACAGAACCGACCAAGGACCAAGGACCAAGATCTGATATACAAAAAAATAACAGGAGTACCAACCGTAACCCTATCTCTCACTTTCTAACCCTTCCCATATCTCCTTGCCTCTATCCCTATCTATCCTCTATCTTCTCCTCTATCCCATCTCTTCCCCAACTACATTATCCTCTAAGCCTTTTTTTCTAATTCCCAGTTTATTGCCCCGCCTCCCCCCGCCCGTTCCCTCTCACTCTTAACACTTACCTTTATTTACTACAAGTACAAGTACAAGTACAAGTACAAGGTATACAGGCCTAGCTGACATCAGTGACATATTACTATATAGAAAGTCCCTTGTTATGCTGAGCATTTCGGGCAGATTAGGTCAGTGTCCCAGGATGCGACTCACACCAGTCCACTAACACCCAGGTACCCATTTTACTGATGGGGAACATAGACAACAGGTGTAAAGAAACACGCCCAATGTTTCTGCCCTGGCTGGGAATCGAACCCAGGCCCTCGCCGTGTGAAGCGAGAGCTTTAGCCACCAGACCACCAGAGCCCCTAACACTAACAAAGTGAGTTAGTGCTGTACAATACGGCACTTTACCGTACCTGTCAGAAATACTGCACCGTAATTACCTACGGTACGCTTGGTTTTTCGTACCGTATTGTTTGTTAAAATATCGTACCGTAATTCCGTATTTTTTTTCTTTTAAAGAGTTTTTTTCAGATCTGATAACAGTAAATAGTTCTATTTACATAGGCATTTATAGAGAGCTGGATACTAGAAAGTATGAGTCTAATACTTAGAAGAATATTATTTCTAACAGTGGTGGTAGTACTGACGTTTACTGTTTATGAGACTGTTTAATTAACAGGAACTATAAAGCCAGCAGATCTATTAAAGCATTTCTCTCTCTCTCTCTCTCTCTCTCTCTCTCTCTCTCTCACACACAATACACACACACACACACAATACACACAAACACACACACACACATCTCCTGAGGCGCACATAATAACTGCTGCAACATATGGGCGACTGGCAAACCTAAGAATAGCTTTCCAACATGTCAGTAAGGAGTCGTTCAGGACTCTGTACACCGTGTACGTCAGGCCCATACTGGAGTATGCAGCACCAGTTTGGAACCCACACCTGGGCAAGCACGTCAAGAAATTAGAAAAAGTGCAAAGGTTTGCAACGAGACTAGTCCCGAAGCTAAGGGGCATGTCCAACGAGGAGAGGTTAAGAAGAAAGAAAACCCAAAGGAGAAACAGGAAAGAGGAAAGGGGAAAAGGGAAAAGGGGAAAAAAGAATCAGGTTAAGTTACGGGTGTTCTGAAGTTTAGAGCATTTTACAATGTAATGGGAAAGGAAGGCATCTACAGAGACAAAGCCAGGTGGGTGGTGTATTGAGGTATCTGTGAAAACAAATAACGTTAGTCATGGAGGCAGAGAAAGGAATGCTTAAGAGTATATGCGTGTGAAGCATGGGTTGTTAATGTTGCAGCAAGAAGGAGGCTAGAGGCAGTGGGTATGTTGTGTCTAAGGGCAATATTTGGCGTTAATATTACGCAGAGAATTAGTAGTGCGGAAATTTGTAGGAGATGCGGAATTACTAAAAGCGGTATTCATAGGGATGAGGAGGAGTTGCTGAAGGGATTTGGCCGTTTAGAGAGGATGGAGCAAAATAGGATGACTTGGAGGATGTATAAATCTGTAGTGGAGGGAAGGTAGGGTAGCGGTCGTCGTAGGAAAGGACGGAGGGTGCAAAGGAGGTTTTTGTGTGCTAGGGGCTTGAACATACAGCAGGTATGTGTGAGCAAGTATGATAGGAGTGAGTGGAGACGAATGATTTTGGGGACTGTTGGAGTGTGAGCAGGGTAATATTTTGTGATGGGAATAAGGGAAACCAGTTAGTCGGACTTAAGTCCTGGAGGTGGGAAGTACAATGCCTGCACTCGGAAGGAGAGTTTTGGTATATTTGCTGTTTACACTGACATCTAAACTGTCGTATCTGCGCGTCTCTGGCAATATAGTAATAGTGTGAATGATTATATATATATATATATATATATATATATTATATATATATATATATATATATATATATATATATATATTACAAACAACAAAGATCCAGGAAAGAAACGAAAACCTGTAATTATTGTACACAATAGTATGATTGCTTGTGTGTTTTGTTTGTGTCTCATAAACATGAAAGATAACAGGTACGTCTCACTACTTCTACTTACATTTAGGTCACACTACACATGCGTGTATATGTGTATGTAAATACACTCATCGAAGTTCTCTTCTATTATCTTAATAGTTCTTCTTCTTATTGATTTTTCTTTCATCTCTATGGGGAAGGGGAAATGAATTCTTCCTCCGTAATCCATGTATGTCGTAAAAGGTGACTAAAATGCCGGGAACAAGGGGCTGGTAACCCCCTTCTCCTGTATATATTACTAAACACAAGAAGAGCATTTATGAAGGGATTCGGGGGAAACCGGTTAGCTGGACTTGAGTCCTGGAGGTGGAAGGTACAGTGCCTGCACAGTGCCAGCACCACTTATATATATATATATATATATATATATATATATATATATATATATATATATATATATATATATATATATATATATATATAATTATGATGAATTTAAACAAAATGGTGGTATTCTTCCTGCAATATATAAATTTTCCCGTTGCATCAATCTCTCAGAGTTTTAATTACTCTATTATTTTCACCTGACATTACTTATTACTCCATTAATTTGAAGTTTTAAATACTTAAAATGTTAATATCTTAAATTTGTAACAAAAGATTGCCATCCCTTGTGTGTGTACTAGTTCTAGCTGTGTACTAGTGCTAGCTGTGTACTAGTGCTAGCTGTGTACTACTACTAGCTGTGTACTACTGCTAGCTGTGTACTAGTGCTAGCTGTGTACTACTGCTAGCTGTGTACTAGTGCTAGCTGTGTACTAGTTCTAGCTGTGTACTAGTGCTAGCTGTGTACTACTGCTAGCTGTGTACTACTGCTAGCTGTGTACTAGTGCTAGCTGTGTACTAGTTCTAGCTGTGTACTAGTTCTAGCTGTGTACTAGTGCTAGCTGTGTACTACTGCTAGCTGTGTACTAGTGCTAGCTGTGTACTAGTTCTAGCTGTGTACTACTGCTAGCTGTGTACTAGTGCTAGCTGTGTACTACTGCTAGCTGTGTACTACTGCTAGCTGTGTACTACTGCTAGCTGTGTACTATGCTAGCTGTGTACTATGCTGGCTGTGTCTAGTGCTAGCTGTGTACTACTGCTGCTGTGTACTAGTGCTGCTGTGTCTACTGCTGTGCTGTACTACTGCTGCTGTACTATTAGCTGTGTACTATGCTAGCGTGTAGTGCTTAGTGTGCTAGTGCTAGCTGTGTACTACTGCTAGCTGTGTACTGTGCTAGCTGTGTACTAGCTGCTTGCTGTGCTAGTGTACTGTTCTAGCTGTGTACTACTGCTAGCTGTGTACTACTGCTAGCTGTGTCACTGCTAGCTGTGTACTAGCTAGTGTGTACTAGTTCTGGCTGTGTCTAGTGCTGCTGTGTACTATGCTAGCTGTGTCTACTGCTAGCTGTGTACTACTGCTAGCTGTGTACTAGTGCTAGCTGTGTACTATCTAGCTTGTACGCTGCTGGTTATGCTGCTGTGTACTATGCTGCTGTGTATATGCTAGCTTGTCTATGCTGCTGTGTCTATGCTGCTGTGTACTGCTGGCTGTGTAGTACTAGCTGCTAGCTGTGCACTGCTCTGTGTACTAGGCTAGCTGTGATATGCTAGCTGTGTACTACTGCTAGCTGTGTGTACACTCATGTAGTCTGCTGTCTAGTGCTAGTGTGACTACTGCTAGCTGTGTACTAGTGCTAGCTGTGTACTAGTGCTGTGCTGTGTACTACTGCTAGCTGTGTACTATGCTAGCTGTGTACTACTGTAGCTGTGTACAGTGCTAGCTGTGCTACTAGCTTGCTATGCTGGCTGTGTACTAGTGCTAGCTGTACTTACTGCTGAGCTGGTACTACCTAGGCACTGTGTCACTACTGCTGTGTGCTAGCTGCTGTACTATGCTGTGACTACTAGCTGCTAGTGTGCTAGCTAGTGCTACTGTGCCCATCTACTGCTGTGTACAGCTAGCGTGACTACGTGCTAGCGCAGTATACTGCTAGCTGTGTCTACGCTAGCTTGTACTACTGCATGCTGTGTACACTGCTAGCTGTGTACTACTGCTAGCTGGTCTAGTGCTGCTGTGTACATCTAGCTGTGTACTATGCTGTGTGACTACTGCAGTACCACACTACTAGCTGCCTGTCTAGTGCTAGCTGTACACGCTGAGCCAGTACCATGCACTGATATGCTGCTTGATGCTAGGTGACTACCTAGCTGTGACTACTGCTGACCAGCCACAGTATACTGCCCATGATGCTAGGGTACCCACCACGCGACTTAACACGCTACTATACTGCCATGTGCTTAGGCTGACCCACTCACGCGACCCAACCACACATATACCTGCCCATGATGCTAGGTACCCAACCACGCGACCCAACCACACATATACCTGCCCATGATGCTAGTACCCAACCACGCGACCCAACCACCATATACCTGCCCATGATGCTGGTACCCAACCACGCGACCCAACCACACATATACCTGCCCATGATGCTAGGTACCCAACCACGCGACCCAACCACACTATACCTGCCCATGATGCTAGGTCCCAACCACGCGACCCAACCACACATATACCTGCCCATGATGCTAGGTACCCAACCACGCGACCCAACCACACATATACCTGCCCATGATGCTAGGTACCCAACCACGCGACCCAACCACACATATACCTGCCCATGATGCTAGGTACCCAACCACGCGACCCAACCACACATATACCTGCCCATGATGCTAGGTACCCAACCACGCGACCCAACCACACATATACCTGCCCATGATGCTAGGTACCCAACCACGCGACCCAACCACACATATACCTGCCCATGATGCTAGGTACCCAACCACGCGACCCAACCACACATATACCTGCCCGATGCTACCCAACCACGCGACCCACCACATCGCATGATGCTAGGTACCCAACCACGCGACCCAACCACACATATACCCATGATGCCACATGCATCATACCACATATCATCACTACCACATGCATCATACCACATGCATCATAGCCATCCATACCACATGCACAACCATATCATACCATCATATACATGCATCATCCATTATACCCTAACCATGCATCTACCAACCATCATCATACTACATGCATCATACCTACATGCACATACCATATTCATCATACCACATCATCATACCCATGCATCATACACAGTCATCATACCACATGCATCATACCACATGCATCATACCACATTTGCATCATACACATCATCATACCCCATCTATACACATGCATCATACCACATGCATCATACCACATTCATCATACCACATGCATCATACCACATGCATCATACCACATGCATCATACCACATGCATCATACCACATGCATCATACCACATGTCATCATACCACATGCATCATACCACATGCATCATACCACATGCATCATACCACATGCATCATACCACATTCATCATACCACATGCATCATACCACATATCATCCATTACGAACACATGCATCATACCCATGCATCATACCACATTGATCATGTAAATTATGTCATAGACATGTGCATGCGCTGGTGATTATATGTCATCAGGTGTCATGCATTTACATGATCTATGATGTATCATACTCATGATCATACTCATTTGATCATACATGCATCATATCCATGCATCTCACATTCATCATACCACATGCATCATACCCATGCATCATACCATCATCATATCATGCATCATACCCATTCATCATACCACATATATGCATACTGCATCATACCATGTCATCATACCACATGCATCATACCAATTCATCATACCATGCTCATACCATGCATCATACCACGATTCATCATACCATGTGCATCATGCCATGCACTCCATGTTACCACATGGATCATACCATGCTTGATCATACTGCATATACCCATGCATCATACAGTGCATCATACCACATGTTCCCTATAATGCATCATACCACATGCCTCCATGCATTACCATGCATCATACCATGATCATACCCATGCATCATCCATTGCATAACCATGCATTACCATTCATATCATGCATCATACCATGATCATCTGATCACTCATACATTCATGGCATACCACATGGTCTATACTTCTCATACATGCATTTGTACTCTTACATGTGTACATTACATGTCATACTGATCTATTATCATCCAGCTGGGTCATTATTATGGTCTGGGTGGTTGTTATGGTCATGCCATGTCATACTTCTATATGTTACATGGAGTTGCTTTGTTTTATGGTGGACTGGGGTTTGTTTGTTTCAATTGTGACTGATCTTGTATATTATGTCATGGGATGGAGTGTTATGGTGGGCTGGGGTGGGTTGTTTTATGGTGGGCTGGGGTGGGTTGTTTTATGGTGAGCATGGGGTGGAGTTTTTTATGGTGGGCTGGTGTTGTTTTATGTGGTGGCATGGTGGTCCTGCTTTATGGTAGGGCTGAGGCTGGTTGTTTTATGGTGGGCTGGTGGTTTTTTATGGTGGGACTGGGGTATTGTTTATGGTGGCTGGTCAGTTGTTTCATTGGTAGGTGCTGGGTTGTTTGTATGGTGGGCTGGGGTGGTTGTTTTATGGTGGGCTGGGGTGGTTGTTTTATGGTGGGCTGGGTGGGTTGTTTTATGGTGGGCTGGGTGGGTTGTTTTATGGTGGGCTGGGGGTTGTTTTATGGTGGGCTGGGGTGTTGTTTTATGGTGGGCTGGGGTGGGTTGTTTTATGGTGGCTGTTTGTTATATGGTGGGTGAGTTGTTTATGGTGGCTGGGGTGGGTTGTTTTAGTGGGCTGGGGTGGGTTGTTTTATGGTGGGCTGGGGTGGGTTGTTTTATGGTGGGCTGGGGTGGGTTGTTTTATGGTGGGCTGGGGTGGGTTGTTTTATGGTGGGCTGGGGTGTTGTTTTATGGTGGGCTGGGGGGATTGTTTTATGGTGGGCTGGGGTGGGTTGTTTTATGGTGGGCTGGGGTGGGTTGTTTATGGTGGGCGGGGGTGGGTTGTTTTATGGTGGGCTGGGGTGGGTTGTTTTATGGTGGGCTGGGGGGGTTGTTTTATGGTGGGCTGGGGTGTTGTTTTATGGTGGGCTGGGGTGGGTTGTTTTATGGTGGGCTGGGTGGTTGTTTATGGTGGGCTGGGGTGGTTGTTTTATGGTGGGCTGGGGTGGTTGTTTTATGGTGGGCTGGGGTTTGTTTTATGGTGGGCTGGGGTGGTTGTTTTATGGTGGGCTGGGGATTGTTTTATGGTGGGCTGGGGTTTGTTTTATGGTGGGCTGGGGGTTGTTTTATGGTGGGCTGGGGTTGTTGTTTATGGTGGGCTGGGGTGATTGTTTTATGGTGGGCTGGGTTGTTTGTCTTTTATGGTGGGTGGGTTGTTTAGGTGGCTGGGTGGTTGTTTATGGTGGGCTGGTTGATTGTTATGGTGGGCATGGGTGGTTGTTTTATGGTGGCTGGAGGTTGTTGTCTATGGTGGGCTGGGGGGTTGTTTTATGGTGGGTTTCATGGTGGGTGAGTTGGTTTTATGGTGGGAGGCTGGGGTGAGTTGTTTATGGTGGTGAGTTGTGTTTATGGTGGTGAGTGGTGTTTCATGGTGTGAGGTAGTGGTTTCATGGTTGTTGAGTTAGTGGGTCATGGTTGGTGTAGTTTGTGGAGTGGGTTTATGGTATGTGTGAGTGTAGTGGTTTCATGTGTTTATGGTGGAGCTTGTAGTGGGTTTATGGTGTGATGTAGTGGGTTTATGGTTGTGAAGCTTAGTGGGTTTCATGTATGAGTATGTTTCTTAAGGTTATGGTGTTTCAGTGGATTAGTTTAGTGGCTCAGTGATGGTGGTTCATGGTGTGAGTTCTGGTCAGGCTTGAGTAGTTCCATGAAGTGTGAGCTGTAGGGTTCTGGGTCCTACATGCGTATGTGAGTGTAGTGTGGTTTCATGGTGGTGACTAGTGGTTCATGGTGAGGGTTCATGTTACTTGATCATGTGCCTATCGCTTACGTAAGTAGGTAAGTCTGTGGTTCGTAGACTGGTGTTCTAGGGATGGGTTCTGGGTCCTACCTTCACAGTATCCCGTAAAGTGGTGTTCCCAGGGATGGGTTCTGGGTCCTACCCTTCACAGTATCCCGTAAAGTGGTGTTCCCAGGGATGGGTTCTGGGTCCTACCCTTCACAGTATCCCGTAAAGTGGTGTTCCCAGGGATGGGTTCTGGGTCCTACAAATACAGATACATATATTATCATACATAACAGCATACAAACAGCATACATAGCAGCATACAAACAGCATACATAGCAGCATACAAACAGCATACATAGCAGCATACAACAGCAACATGCATACAAACAGATAGCTAACACACATAGCAGCATACAAACAGCATACATAGCAGCATACAAACAGCACAAATAGCAGCATACAAACAACATACATAGCAGCATACAAACAGCATACATAGCAGCATAAAACAGCATAAATAGCAGCATACAAACAGCATAAATAGCAGCATACAAACAGCATTCAAGCAGCATACAAGCTAGCATCAGCAGCATACTGCAGCAAGCATCGTTGTGACAACGAATGCTGTCAACAACGAACGTTGTCACACAACGAACGTTGTCGCACAACGAACGTTGTCGCACAACGAACGTTGTCGCACAACGAACGTTGTCGCACAACGAACGTTGTCGCACAACGAACGTTGTCACACAACGAACGTTGTCGCACAACGAATGTTGTCGCACAACGAATGTTGTCGCACAACGAACGTTGTCGCACAACGAACGTTGTCGCACAACGAACGTTGTCACACAACGAACGTTGTCGCACAACGAACGTTGTCGCACAACGAACATTGTCGCACAACGAATGTTGTCGCACAACGAATGTTGTCGCACAACGAATGTTGTCGCACAACGAATGTTGTCGCACAACGAATGTTGTCGCACAACGAATGTTGTCGCACAACGAATGTTGTCGCACAACGAACGTTGTCGCACAACGAACGTTGTCGCACAACGAACGTTGTCGTACCAGGAAGTTATCAAGATACTGACTTGTTCCTTCATTAACACCTTCACTAGACCCTGACCTGGCGACTCTCACCCAACAGACACTAGGAAGAATGATACATGGGGAGGAATGATACAAGGAGAAGAATGATACAAGGGGAAGAATGATACACGGGGAAGAATGATACACGGGGAAGAATGATACACGGGGAAGAATGATACTAGGGGAGGAATGATACACGGGGAGGAATGATACACGGGGAAGAAGGATACACGGGGAGGAATGATACACGGGGAAGAATGATACAAGGGGAAGAATGATATAAGGGGAAGAATGATACACGGGGAGGAATGATACAAGGGGAAGAATGATACACGGGGAAGAATGATACAAGGGGAAGAATGATACAAGGGGAAGAATGATACAAGGGGAAGAATGATACACGGGGAAGAATGATACACGGGGAGGAATGATACACGGGGAAGAATGATACTAGGGGAGGAATGATACACGGGGAGGAATGATACACGGGGAAGAAGGATACACGGGGAGGAATGATACACGGGGAAGAATGATACAAGGGGAAGAATGATATAAGGGGAAGAATGATACACGGGGAGGAATGATACAAGGGGAAGAATGATACACGGGGATGAATGATATAAGGGGAAGAATGATACACGGGGAAGAATGATACACGGGGAAGAATGATACACGGGGAAGAATGATACAAGGGGAAGAATGATATAAGGGGAAGAATGATACAAGGGGAAGAATGATACACGGGGAAGAATGATACTAGGGGAGGAATGATACACGGGGAGGAATGATACACGGGGAAGAAGGATACACGGGGAGGAATGATACACGGGGAAGAATGATACAAGGGGAAGAATGATATAAGGGGAAGAATGATACACGGGGAGGAATGATACAAGGGGAAGAATGATACACGGGGAAGAATGATACAAGGGGAAGAATGATACAAGGGGAAGAATGATACAAGGGGAAGAATGATACACGGGGAAGAATGATACACGGGGAGGAATGATACACGGGGAAGAATGATACTAGGGGAGGAATGGTACACGGGGAGGAATGATACACGGGGAAGAAGGATACACGGGGAGGAATGATACACGGGAAGAATGATACAAGGGAAGAATGATACAGGGAGAATGATACACGGGGAGGAATGATACAAGGGGAAGAATGATACACAGATATCGGGAGAATGATATAAGGGAAGAATGATACACGGGGAAGAATGATACAGGGAAGAATGATACACGGGGAGAATGAATAAGGAAATGATACAGGGGAAGAATGATAATGAAGAATGATAAGGGGAAGAATGATACAAGGGGAAGAATGATACAAGGGGAAGAATGATACACGGGGATGAATGATATAAGGGGAAGAATGATACACGGGGAAGAATGATACACGGGGAAGAATGATACACGGGGAAGAATGATACACGGGGAAGAATGATACACGGGGAAGAATGATACTAGGGGAGGAATGATACAAGGGGAAGAATGATACAAGGGGAAGAATGATACACGGGGAAGAATGATATAAGGGGAAGAATGATACAAGGGAAGAATGATAAGGAAGAATGATATAGGGAAGAATGATACACGGGGAAGAATGATACAAGGGGAAGAATGATATAAGGGGAAGAATGATACACGGGGAAGAATGATACTAGGGGAGGAATGATACACGGGGAAGAATGATACATGGGGAAGAATGATACAAGGGGAGGAATGATACACGGGGAAGAAGGATACAAGGGGAGGAATGATACACGGGGAAGAATGATACACGGGGAAGAATGATACAAGGGGAGGAATGATACACGGGGAAGAATGATACATGGGGAAGAATGATACAAGGGGAGGAATGATACACGGGGAAGAATGATAAACGGGGAAGAATGATACAAGGGGAGGAATGATACACGGGGAAGAATGATAAACGGGGAAGAATGATACAAGGGGAGGAATGATACACGGGAAAGAATGATACAAGGGGAGGAATGATACACGGGGAAGAATGATACACGAGGAAGAATGATACACGGGGAAGAATGATACATGGGGAAGAATGATACACGGGGAAGAATGATACACGGGGAAGAATGATACAAGGGGAGGAATGATACACGGGGAAGAATGATACACGGGGAAGAATGATACACGGGGAAGAATGATACATGGGGAAGAATGATACAAGGGGAGGAATGATACACGGGGAAGAATGATACATGGGGAAGAATGATACACGGGGAAGAATGATACATGGGGAAGAATGATACAAGCGGAGGAATGATACACGAGGAAGAATGATACACGGGGAAGAATGATACATCTGGAAGAATTATACATGGGGAAGAATGATACAAGGGGAGGAATGATACACGGGGAAGAATGATACATGGGGAAGAATGATACACAGGGAAGAATGATACACGGGGATGAATGATACACGGGGATGAATGATACACGGGGATGAATGATACACGGGGATGAATGATACAAGGGGAGGAAGGATACACGGGGAAGAATGATACTCGGGGATGAATGATACACGGGGAAAATGATACACGGGGAAGAATGATACACGGGGAAGAATGATACACGGGGACGTATGATACACGTCACGATAATACTGGACAAAATGCAAGGCTTGAAATGTAAATATGACAGTAAATTCAAGTCAATTATGGAAACTTAGAATGGAGGGCCCAAGAGCTAGCTAGCATATACAAAGGTAAATATGCGGTGTATATATGCATATTTGTTTAAACTCTTTGTATATACTGCAGTCTTAAAGATCCATGAGTTGTCCTCGGGACAAGTTTGACTAACTAACTAACTAACTAGAGCTTAAAACCTTAAACAAAAACAGATATTTACAACTATGATTACGATGTAAATAAACAAGTCTGTAATAAAAAGCTTCTATATAGAAATTCTTGCATCAGAATTTCCATTACACTTGACCATGTATATTATCCCAGACCTTCTAAAATATATAAATCTTGTAAAGGGGAATTTTGGGAAGCATCTCACAGATTCCGGAGGTCAGTAGGAGGTATTCAAAGAATCCAGAGGCAGGGAGGAGGCTACACGAGGAGGAGGCTACACGAGGAGGAGGCTACACGAGGAGGAGGCTACACGAGGAGGAGGCTACACGAGGAGGAGGCTACACGAGGAGGAGGCTACACGAGGAGGAGGCTACACGAGGAGGAGGCTACACGAGGAGGAGGCTACACGAGGAGGAGGCTACACGAGGAGGAGGTTACACGAGGAGGCTACACGAGGAGGAGGCTACACGAGGAGGAGGCTACACGAGGAGGAGGCTACACGAGGAGGAGGCTACACGAGGAGGAGGCTACACGAGGAGGAGGCTACACGAGGAGGAGGTTACACGAGGAGGAGGCTACACGAGGAGGAGGTTACATGAGGAGGAGGTTACAGAGGAGGAGGTTACACGAGGAGGAGGTCACGAGGAGGAGGTTACACGAGGAGGAGGTTACACGAGGAGGAGGTCTACACGAGGAGGAGGCTACACGAGGAGGAGGCTACACGAGAGGTAGAGAGAGTACACGAGGAGGAGGCTACACGAGGAGGAGGCTACACGAGGAGGAGGCTACACGAGGAGGAGGTTACACGAGGAGGAGGCTACACGAGGAGGAGGTTACACGAGGAGGAGGTTACACGAGGAGGAGGCTACACGAGGAGGAGGCTACACGAGGAGTAGAGGGGGTTACACGAGGAGGAGGCTACACGAGGAGGAGGTTACACAGGAGGAGGTAGAGGGGGGCTACACGAGGAGGAGGTTACACGAGAGGAGGGAGGCTAAAGAGGAAGGCTCACGAGGAGGAGGCTACACGAGGAGGGAGGCTACACGAGGAGGAGGTACACGAGGAGGAGGTAACGAGGAGGAGGTACAGAGAGGGGGCTACACGAGGAGGAGGCTAACGAGGAGGAGCTACACGGAGGACTACACGAGGAGGAGGTTACACGAGGAGGAGGTACACGAGGAGGAGGCTACACGAGGAGGAGGTTACACGAGGAGGAGGTTACAGAGGAGGAGGCTACACGAGGAGGAGGTACACGAGGAGGAGGCTACACGAGGAGGAGGCTACACGAGGAGGAGGCTACACGAGGAGGAGGTTACACGAGGAGGTGAGGGGTTACACGAGGAGGAGGCTACACGAGGAGGAGGCTACACGAGGAGGAGGTTACACGAGGAGGAGGCTACACGAGGAGGAGGATACACGAGGAGGAGGTTACACGAGGAGGAGGTTACACGAGGAGGAGGCTACACGAGGAGGAGGTTACACGAGGAGGAGGTTACACGAGGAGGAGGCTACACGAGGAGGAGGTTACACGAGGAGGAGGTTACACGAGGAGGAGGCTACACGAGGAGGAGGTTACACGAGGAGGAGGTTACACGAGGAGGAGGCTAAAACCACGAGGAGGAGGTTACACGAGGAGGAGGCTACACGAGGAGGAGGCTACACGAGGAGGAGGCTACACGAGGAGGAGGCTACACGAGGAGGAGGTTACACGAGGAGGAGGCTACACGAGGAGGAGGCTACACGAGGAGGAGGTTACACGAGGAGGAGGTTACACGAGGAGGAGGTTACACGAGGAGGAGGCTACACGAGGAGGAGGTTACACGAGGAGGAGGCTACACGAGGAGGAGGCTACACAAGGAGGAGGCTTACACGAGGAGGAGGCTACATGAGGAGGAGGTTACACGAGGAGGAGGTACACGAGGAGGAGGCTACACGAGGAGGAGGTACACGAGGAGGAGGTTACACGAGGAGGAGGTTACACGAGGAGGAGGCTACACGAGGAGGAGGTTACACGAGGAGGAGGCTACACGAGGAGGAGGTTACACGAGGAGGAGGCTACACGAGGAGGAGGTTACACGAGGAGGAGGTTACACGAGGAGGAGGCTACACGAGGAGGAGGCTACACGAGGAGGAGGCTACACGAGGAGGAGGCTACACGAGGAGGAGGCTACACGAGGAGGAGGTTACACGAGGAGGAGGTACACAGGAGGAGGTTACACGAGGAGGAGGCTACACGAGGAGGAGGTTACACGAGGAGGAGGTTACACGAGGAGGAGGTTACACGAGGAGGAGGCTACACGAGGAGGAGGTTACACGAGGAGGAGGCTACACGAGGAGGAGGCTACACGAGGAGGAGGCTACACGAGGAGGAGGATACACGAGGAGGAGTGTACACGAGGAGGAGGTTACTACTGAGGAGGAGGTTACACGAGGAGGAGGTTACACGAGGAGGAGGCTACACGAGGAGGAGGTTACACGAGGAGGAGGCTACACGAGGAGGAGGCTACACGAGGAGGAGGTTACACGAGGAGGAGGTTACACGAGGAGGAGGCTACACGAGGAGGAGGTACACGAGGAGGAGGTTACACGAGGAGGAGGCTACACGAGGAGGAGGCTACACGAGGAGGAGGCTACACGAGGAGGAGGCTACACGAGGAGGAGGCTACACGAGGAGGAGGTTACACGAGGAGGAGGTACAGAGGAGGAGGCTTACACGAGGAGGTAAGAGTACACGAGGAGGAGGCTACACGAGGGAGGCTTACACGGAGGAGGCTACACGAGAGAGTACAGAGGAGGCTACACGAGGAGAGGCTACACAGGAGGGTACACAGGAGGAGGCTACACGAGAGGTTACAGAGAGGACTACGAGGAGGAGGTCTACACGATGAGGCTTACAGACAGGCTACACGAGGAGGAGGTTCGGGAGGTCGATTCACGAGGAGGAGGCTACACTAGAGAGGTTCACAGAGAGGCTACACGAGGAGGTTCACAGAGAGGCTACACAGAGAGGCACGGTGTGAGGTACACGAGGAGCAGCTACACGGAGGTCAGAGGAGGCTTGCGAGGTTACAGAGAGGCTACACAGAAGGCTAGGGTAGGTTACACAGAGCTACACAGGAGACGTTGTACATGACAGAGGCTAACACCGAGAGAGTTCTGATATGCTACATGAAACTACACACAGGAGGCACATCGAGTGTATCAGAGACCATCTACACTAGCAAGCACTGAGGAGGTTGCACGAGAGAGCTACACTAGAGGAGGTTACACAGGAGAGATACACGGATGAGAGCTTCGATGTACCAGACAGGCTAACACTGAGAGAGAGCTTACGTAGAAGAAGGCTACACAGAGAGGCACACTGATTCACATGAGAGCTACACGAGGAGGAGCACGAGTTACACGAGAGGAGGCTAACACAGTCAAGAGCGATTACATGAATAGAGCTCACACAGGAGGCTTACACAGGAGCTACACGAGGAGGAGGCTACAACGAGAGGAGGCTACACAGGAGGAGGTTACGGGAGGAGGTTGCAGAGAGCACACTGAGAGACTACACGGAGCGAGAGCACTGGAGGAGGTTACACGAGGAGGAGGCTACACGAGGAGGAGGCTACACGAGGAGGAGGCTACACGAGGAGGAGGCTAAGGGTAGGTATACAGCAGTCTATCTGATAATCCAATACACATTTGACAACCCTTATGCCACATGACCACTAACACTCAGCAAGCACTTGCTGTATTCACATGACCACTAACACTCAGCAAGCACTTGCTGTATTCACATGACCACTAACACTCAGCAAGCACTTGCTGTATTCACATGACCACTAACACTCATCAAGCACTTGTTGTATTCACATGACCACTAACACTCATCAAGCACTTGCTGTATTCACATGACCACTAACACTCAGCAAGCACTTGCTGTATTCACATGACCACTAACACTCAGCAAGCACTTGTTGTATTCACATGACCACTAACACTCAGAAGCACTTGCTGTATTCACATGACCACTAACACTCAGCAAGCACTTGCTGTATTCACATGACCACTAACACTCAGCAAGCACTTTCTGTATTCACATGACCACTAACACTCAGCAAGCACTTTCTGTATTCACATGAAAACTAACACTCAGCAAGCACTTGCTGTATTCACATGACCACTAACACTCAGCAAGCACTTTCTGTATTCACATGACCACTAACACTCAGCAAGCACTTGCTGTATTCACATGACCACTAACACTCAGCAAGCACTTTCTGTATTCACATGACCACTAACACTCATCAAGCACTTGCTGTATTCACATGACCACTAACACTCAGCAAGCACTTGCTGTATTCACATGACCACTAACACTCAGCAAGCACTTGCTGTATTCACATGACCACTAACACTCAGCAAGCACTTGCTGTATTCACATGACCACTATTACTCAGCAAGCACTTGTTGTATTCACATGACCACTAACACTCAGCAAGCACTTGCTGTATTCACATGACCACTAACACTCAGCAAGCACTTTCTGTATTCACATGACCACTAACACTCAGCAAGCACTTGCTGTATTCACATGACCACTAACACTCAGACATTGTATGCACGAGACACTCACTACTAGGCACCTAAGCACTTCCCTCCCACAGAGAGAACTGCTTCTTGGTTGAATCCATCGGTGGCTATTTGGTTGAAACTACGTATCATCAAATTCAGGGTTGAGAATGAGTAGTTATTCATTCATTAGACCCGGTGATATTTACGTGTTATACATACCTTTACATAAGTTGATCATACTTGTTCTTGTACATTATTATTCACCATTGGCGAATTACCGCTGCCTGAAGTTTTCCACTTGGCTAAGAAGTGGGACTGTGGCCACATAACTGTACATAAAAATAGGATAATTTGAATTAAATTAAGGCAATTTAAATTATTCTAACCTTGCCTAACATAAAGTAGTCAACACATAAGTCTAAGTTGCTTAGCTCGTTGATACCTTAACGTAGGTAAGAGGCCTAATGAGTGGTTCACAGCATTGTTCACAGCGTTGTTCACAGCGTTGTTCACAGTGTTGTTCACAGCATTGTTCACAGCATTGTTCACAGTGTTGTTCACAGCATTGTTCACAGCATTGTTCACAGCATTGTTCACAGCATTGTTCACAACATTGTTCACAGCATTGTTCACAGCATTGTTCACAGCATTGTTCACAGTGTTGTTCACAGCATTGTTCACAGCATTGTTCAGTGTTGTTCACAGCGTTGTTCACAGCATTGTTCACAGTGTTGTTCACAGCATTGTTCTACAGATTGTTCACATGTTACAGTTGCATTGTTCACAACATTGTTCACAGCATTGTTCACAGTGTTGTTCACAGCATTGTTCACAGCATTGTTCACAGTGTTGTTCACAGTGTTGTTCACAGCGTTGTTCACAGTGTTGTTCACAGCATTGTTCACAGTATTGTACACAGTGTTGTTCACAGCATTGTTCACAGCATTGTTCACAGCATTGTTCACAGCATTGTTCACAGCATTGTTCACAGTGTTGTTCACAGCGTTGTTCACAGTGTTGTTCACAGCATTGTTCACAGTATTGTACACAGTGTTGTTCACAGCATTGTTCACAGCATTGTTCACAGCATTGTTCACAGCATTGTTCACAGCATTGTTCACAGCATTGTTCACAGCATTGTTCACAGCATTGTTCACAGCATTGTTCACAGTGTTGTTCACAGCATTGTTCACAGCATTGTTCAGTGTTGTTCACAGCGTTGTTCACAGCATTGTTCACAGTGTTGTTTACAGCATTGTTCACAGCATTGTTCACAGTGTTGTTACAGTTGTTCACAGCATTGTTCAAGTTGTTCACAGTTGTTCACAGCGTTGTTCACAGCGTTGTTCACAGCGTTGTTCACAGTGTTGTTCACAGCTTGTTCACAGCGTTGTTCACAGCGTTGTTCACAGTGTTGTTCACAGTGTTGTTCACAGCATTGTTCACAGTGTTGTTCACAGCGTTGTTCACAGCGTTGTTCACAGTGTTGTTCACAGTGTTGTTCACAGCATTGTTCACAGCATTGTTCACAGCATTGTTCACAGTTGTTCACAGCATTGTTCACAGCATTGTTCACAGCATTGTTCACACATTGTTACAGTGTTGTTCACAGCATTGTTCACAGCATTGTTCACAGTGTTGTTCACAGCATTGTTCACAGCATTGTTCACAGCATTGTTCACAGCATTGTTCACAGCATTGTTCACAGTGTTGTTCACAGCATTGTTCACAGCATTGTTCACAGCATTGTTCACAGCATTGTTCACAGTGTTGTTCAGCATTGTTCACAGCATTGTTCAACAGCATTGTTCACAGTGTTGTTCACAGCTTCGCATTGTTCACAGCATTGTTCACAGCATTAGTTGTTCACAGCATTGTTCACAGATTGTTCACAGTGCATTGTTCAGCATGTCAGTTGTTCACAGCATTGTTCACAGCATTGTTCACAGCATGTTCACAGCATTGTTCACAGTGTTGTTCACAGCAGTTGTTCACAATTTCGTGCATTGTTCGTTGTTCACAGCATTGTTCACAGATTGTTCACAGTGTTGTTCACAGCTTGTTCACAGCTATTGTTCACAGCATTGTTCACATTGTTCACAGTTGTTCACAGCATTGTTCACAGCATTGTTCACAGCATTGTTCACAGCATTGTTCACAGCATTGTTCACAGTTTGTTCACAGCATTGTTCACAGCATTGTTCAGTGTTTCACAGCTTGTTCACAGCATTGTTCACAGTGTTGTTCAGCATTGTTCAGCATTGTTCAATTGTTCACAGCATTGTTCACAGCATTGTTCACAGCATTGTTCACAGCATTGTTCACAGCATTGTTCACAGCATTGTTCACAGCATTGTTCACAGCATTGTTCACAGCATTGTTCACAGCATTGTTCACAGCATTGTTCAGTGTTGTTCACAGCGTTGTTCACAGCATTGTTCACAGTGTTGTTCACAGCATTGTTCACAGCATTGTTCACAGCATTGTTCACAGCATTGTTCACAGCATTGTTCACAGCATTGTTCACAGTGTTGTTCAGCTTTCACAGCATTGTTCACAGCATTGTTCACAGCATTGTTCACAGTTTTGTTCACAGCATTGTTCACAGCATTGTTCACAGCATTGTTCACAGCATTGTTCACATTGTTCACAGCATTGTTCACAGCATTGTTCACAGTCAATTGTTCACAGCATTGTTACAGTTGTTCACAGCATTGTTCACAGTTGTTACAGTTGTTCACAGTGTTGTTCACAGCATTGTTCACAGCATTGTTCACAGTGTTGTTCATGTGTTCAAGCTGTTACAGCATTGTTCACAGCATTGTTCACAGCATTGTTCACAGCATTGTTCCGCATTGTTTTCACAGCATTGTTCACAGCATTGTTCACAGCATTGTTCACAGATTGTTCACAGCATTGTTCACAGCATTGTTCACAGCATTGTTCACAGCATTGTTCAGTTGTTCACAGCATTGTTCACAGCATTGTTCACAGTTGTTCACAGCTTAGATTGTTCAGTTTGTTCACAGCATTGTTCACAGCATTGTTCACAGTTTGTTCACAGCATGTTCACAACTTGTTACGTGTGTTCATTGCATTGTTCACAGCATTGTTCACAGCATTGTTCACATGTTCAGTTGTTCACAGCATTGTTCACAGCATTGTCTCACAGTTGTTCACAGTGTGTTCACAGCATTTCACAGCATTGTTCACAGCATTGTTCACAGATTGTCACAGCTGTTGCTTCACAGCTTGTTCACAGCATTGTTCACAGCATTGTTCAAGCATTGTTACAGCATTGTTCACAGTTGTTCAGCTTTGCATTGTTCACAGCATTGTTCACAGTGTGCCATTTTGCATTGTTCACAGCATTGTTACACAGCATTGTTCACAGCATTGTTACAGCATTGTTCACAGCATTGTTCACAGCATTGTTCACAGCATTGTTCACAGCTTGTCGCATTGTTCAGCTGTTCCAGCTGTTCAGTGATGTTCACAGCTTTTCACACATTGTTCAATGTTGCCATCTTGTCAGGTGTTCCAGCTTGTTCCTGCTGTTCCATTGTCAAGCATTTCACTGTTCCCTGTCCAGCATTGTTCACATTGTCACATGTTGTTAAGTGTTCGTTACATTGTCCTACTTGTTCCAGTTGTCAGTGTCAGTGTTGTTAACTTGTCGCATTGCTGTGTTCACAGCTTGTTCCAGATGTTCACTTGTTCACGCATGTTCACAGCTTGTCAGAGTGTTCACACATTGTAGCATTGTCACAGCTGTTCATTGTCAGTTGTTACAGCTGTTCAGTTGTTCCGTTGTGTGTAGTGTCAGCTGTTGTACGGTCATCAAGCTGTAATGTTAGTTTAGTGTGACTCGCATTGTACATGTGGTACTTCCAGCTTAGTTGTCAGCAGGCAGCGTGTCTGGCCACAGCCTTTCATGCCACGTCAGCGTCAAGTTTTCCAACTCTTTCACAGTATGTGCTCCGCATCTATTCACACCTCACTACTCCTGACACAGCAATTCAACTTCCAGTGCTTTCCCACACGTGTCACAGCTGTAGCTATTATTGCATCTGTCCCCATCCTCCTGTCTCCATGTGTCAGTCGATCTTAACTTCCAACATACCCCTTAGCTCCGGACTAGTCTTGTTGCAAACCTTGCACTTTCTCAGTTTTTACGTGTTGTAAGATGTGGGTTCCAAACTGGTGCTGCATTCTGTGTGTGTGTGTGTGTGTATTTGTGTGTGTGTGTGTGTGTGTGTGACGGGTGACGGGTGACGGAGACAATAAATCTGTGTGTGTTGAGGTGACTGAGGGTGTAAGTGGACTCCCGTGTCACAGTCTAGGCAAAGTGCAGGCCCGTGTTACTGGCACTAGTGCCTATGCCACCCAGAGAGTCACCCACAACCAAGAGAGCCATCTATTACCCAACAAGTACCCACTACCTAGAAAGCAACCAATCACAGAGGCAGCTACCCACGACTACCCAGGGTGCTACCCTCCACCCAGGGTGCCATCCTCTACTCAGGATGCCACCCACCACCCAAAGTGCCACCTAGAAAGAGAAAGAAGTGTTTGGTCAGATGTATTTAACAAAACTATAAATAATACGTACTTTGATTATGTCTTTCCAATACGTCTATACAAGATTTAAAAAAAATAGACAAGGTCTTTCTACGACAATCAGACAAGCTCTGTCTAAGTGGCTCAATTAGACCAACTGAGCCACTTAGACAGAGCTTGTCTGATCGTCGTAGACATATCTTGTCTGATTATTTTTTCTACAGCAAGATAACTTCCTGTGTTTTCCCCGACAACAACATCAGACAATAGTTCACACGGAGACGCCTCATTCCCCGACAACACCAAACAATAGTTCACACGGAGACGCCTCATTCCCCAACAACATCAGACAATAGTTCACACGGAGACGCCTCATTCCCCGACAACATCAGACAATAGTTCACACGGAGACGCCTCATTCCCCAACAACATCAGACAATAGTTCACACGGAGACGCCTCATTCCCCGACAACATCAGACAATAGTTCACACGGAGACGCCTCATTCCCCAACAACATCAGACAATAGTTCACACGGAGACGCCTCATTCCCAACAACATCAGACAATAGTTCACACGGAGACGCCTCATTCCCCGACAACATCAGACAATAGTTCACACGGAGACGCCTCATTCCCCAACAACATCAGACAATAGTTCACACGAGACGCCTCATTCCCGACAACATCAGACAATAGTTCACACGGAGACGCCTCATTCCCCAACAACATCAGACAATAGTTCACACGGAGACGCCTCATTCCCCGACAACATCAAACAATAGTTCACACGGAGACGCCTCATTCCCCAACAACATCAGACAATAGTTCACGGAGACGCCTCATTCCCCAACAACATCAGACAATAGTTCACACGGAGACGCCTCATTCCCCAACAACATCAGACAATAGTTCACACGGAGACGCCTCATTCCCCGACAACATCAAACAATAGTTCACACGGTGACGCCTCATTCCCCAACAACATCAAACAATAGTTCACACGGTGACGCCTCATTCCCCGACAACACCAAACAATAGTTCACACGGTGACGCCTCATTCCCCAACAACATCAAACAATAGTTCACACGGAGACGCCTCATTCCCCGACAACACCAAACAATAGTTCACACGGAGACGCCTCATTCCCCGACAACATCAGACAATAGTTCACACGGAGACGCCTCATTCCCCGACAACACCAAACAATAGTTCACACGGAGACGCCTCATTCCCCGACAACATCAGACAATAGTTCACACGGAGACGCCTCATTCCCCAACAACATCAGACAATAGTTCACACGGAGACGCCTCATTCCCCAACAACATCAGACAATAGTTCACACGGAGACGCCTCATTCCCCAACAACACCAAACAATAGTTCACACGGTGACGCCTCATTCCCCAACAACATCAGACAATAGTTCACACGGAGACGCCTCATTCCCCAACAACATCAGACAATAGTTCACACGGAGACGCCTCATTCCCCAACAACATCAGACAATAGTTCACACGGAGACGCCTCATTCCCCAACAACATCAGACAATAGTTCACACGGTGACGCCTCATTCCCCGACAAAACCAAACAATAGTTCACACGGAGACGCCTCATTCCCCGACAACATCAAACAATAGTTCACACGGTGACGCCTCATTCCCCGACAACATCAGACAATAGTTCACACGGAGACGCCTCATTCCCCACTAGAATTAGATGGTGCAATTCAATTAAAAACAAAATTCTTTTAATTCCATATTGTACGGTGCAATATTCACCGACAGCCAACTTGCAAGTTTACTGGTAAATTTGCAATTGCTGTCGAAGACCTCATCATTAATCTCCCTCAACAGAGGACCCGATAAATGCCTCCATGGCAGCACTGAGCATTTTGCAGAATTTACAAAATTCCAAGACGCTCACCAGGAAAACGGGAATATACACAACCTTCCCACCATAACTTCACTTCTAACGTGATTTTTTAAGGGGTTTAATTTCATTTTCCCCCCTAAAAAAAGATTTTTTTGGGGTTATATATAATCCATCAAGAATATTTTTGATAATGTTCTCTTGCGGTGCGTTGGTATTAAACCTACATTTTACATGTTGCAAAATGTTGAAAAAAATAGTCTTGATACCTAATAACTGGTCCCTGTGTCTTATCAAGACAAAGTAGGTAACTCTTGTATGAAATTATACCTATAAACATGAGGTAACTAGTTGAGGTAGGAAGCGAAATGACTAGCTGAGGTACTTGGTTGTGATGGCTAGTTGAAGTAGCTAGTTGAGTAAGTTGTGGTAGCTAGTTGATGTAGCTAGTTGAGTAAGTTGTGGTAGCTAGTTGAAGTAGCTAGTTGAGTAAGTTGTGGTAGCTAGTTGAAGTAGCTAGTTGAGTAAGTTGTGGTAGCTAGTTGAAGTAGCTAGTTGAGTAAGTTGTGGTAGCTAGTTGATGTAGCTAGTTGAGTAAGTTGTGGTAGCTAGTTGATGTAGCTAGTTGAGTAAGTTGTGGTAGCTAGTTGTTGTAGCTAGTTGAAGTAGCTAGTTGAGTAAGTTGTGGTAGCTAGTTGATGTAGCTAGTTGAAGTAGCTAGTTGAGTAAGTTGTTGTAGCTAGTTGATGTAGCTAGTTGAGTAAGTTGTGGTAGCTAGTTGATGTAGCTAGTTGATGTGGCTAGTTGATGTAGCTAGTTGATGTGGCTAGTTGATGTAGCTAGATGATGTAGCTAGTTGATGTAGCTAGTTGTGGTAGCTAGATGAAGCAACTAGTTGATGTAGTTAGTTGATGTAGCTAGTTGATGTAGCTAGTTGTGGTAGCTAGATGAAGTAACTAGTTGATGTAGCTAGTTGAGGTACTCAGTTGTGGCAGCTAGTTGGGCAGCTAGTTGTGGCAGCTAGTTGGAGCAGCTGGTTGTGGCAGCTAGTTGGGGCAGCTAGTTGTGGCTAGTTGTGGCAGCTAGTTGGAGCAGCTAGTTGTGGCAGCTAGTTGTGGCAGCTAGTTGGGGCAGCTAGTTGTGGCAGCCAGTTGTGGCAGCTAGTTGTGGCAGCTAGTTGGGGCAGCTAGTTGTGGCAGCTAGTTGTGGCAGCCAGTTGTGGCAGCTAGTTGTGGCAGCTAGTTGTGGCAGCTAGTTGGGCAGCTAGTTAGGGCAGCTAGTTGGGGCAGCCAGTCGTGGCAGCTAGTTGGGGCAGCTAGTTGGGGCAGCTAGTCGTGGCAGCTAGTTGGGGCAGCTAGTTGGGGCAGCTAGTTGGGGCAGCTAGTTGGGGCAGCTAATTGTGGCAGCTAGTTGGGGCAGCTAGTTGGGGCAGCTAGTTGGGGCAGTTAGTTGGGGCAGCTAGTTCATGAGTTTTCACCCCTTAGACGTGACCAAGAGCTCTCCCCTTGCCCAGCCCCGCCTTCCCCCGCATACCCGCCCACAGCCACTACCCAGGGTATCAAACCCATGACGAAGGAAGATATGTGGAAGGGGAGAGTTTGTGTTTGGAGGGTGATCTTGGAGAGGCATCCCTGAGGGCCTGGAGGATGAGGTTAGAGGTCGTTCCTGGAGGAAGAGTTTAGAGGAAGGATGGGAGAGAGTTGGGAGATTAGTGATTTTGAGAGGGATTTTGGAGGAGTAGCTGGTGGAAGTGAAAGTTCCTACCCCCTGTCCCACCTGGGGCTTGGAGGATTAGCTTAAGGGGAGATCCGGGAGAAGTTTTGTGGAGGTTGAAAGAGAGATGAGAGGTTGAGGTTTGAAGGAGGTACTTGGAGGGAGAGGCATTACCAAACCTGGAGCTTGGAGGCCCTGATTGTCTTGGAGGCCCTGATTGACTTGAAGGCTTGGAGGGTGAGCTAAGGGGTTGAGCTAAGGGTAGGATGTGCAGCACTCCCCTCCACTTCCCCACCATCTTGAGTCCACCTTACATCATCTAACCCAACTATACCCCCCCCCCCTCCTGCATCTTGACCTCAACCAGAGATGAATTTCCAATTAGTTGTGTAGACGAATAATCTGCTGCGCTCTTTCCATTAAACACAATTATCTTACCTCCTCGTCAATCCACTTTCACTCTTAGCCACGAGTTATTTTAAAAGACAAACTCCTTTACCCTCCTTAAACACACACAACATTTTTCCCTCCACTCGGAACAATTACTTCCTGTTAATTACCCTAATACTCGTGAAAGTGTCATCCTCTCATTCTACACTCATCCTGCAGCATCTTTCTAACCCTCCCAGCCTTCCATTATGCAAATCTTATCGCAGAATGTGTGGGCCAGAACCCATGGCAGGGGACCACACTCTTCAGACTGTCTCCTGGACACTGGTCGCCTAGCCTACGTTGTCGAGGCGTCGTGGACCCCGGAAATTCGGGGTACCACTGTATAAGAGATTCCTGGATTTATCATACCTGATAATACCACAAGAGATTCTGGTTATATTATAAGCTTCTGTTTTTCCCTTTTTTTTAATACATCGGCCGTTTCCCACCGACGCGGGATCGATTCCAGGCTCAGGGACTGATAACCTCAAACTCCTCCTCTCCATATACCCTCCTGCTTTGTAATGGACTGATGAAGCCACTGTGTGGCGAAACGTTTCCTTCAATAAAGATTCCCATATGTTGCATAAGTGTCTCAATTCTTCAAGTTGTCGGTTTTCAAAACCATTTATCACTAATTATGATAACCTACCGAGGTCAGGGAGAAATATTTGTATCCATTGTGGTCCTGAAGATTTTCGTCTTAGTTACGAAGAAGTATATGCCATCTTGATACTAAGTACACAATAGTACCACAAGATATACATTACGAAGAAGCGGGTATAATCTCAAGACTTATCCATTGTACACTATAACAAGTCTTGTCAACAAAATCATGAGCACAGTTTCTTACCTCATATTCAACAAGATTATTTAAACAACAACAACATAATATTCCTCACCTGCTGCGCCTTCATTAATTAGATACTCATTACCTTTTGTCTAGAATTGATTCGTGCTATTACTGGTCTTGCTATAGTTAGGGATCCTTTTGTAATCTTTTATAAGTGCATATAATGATGCCTGGTTGTATACAAGTAATAAACTGTATGATACAGTGACATACAGTTATGTATTTATTAGATGAATATGAATAATAAGTAATATTACATTACAAAGGTCAGGATATACATACACCGTGAACGTATATAAACTAAGAGTATACTTTATTCACTAGTGATTAAAGTATTCTTAGGGATTCCTGCTATAAGAATTAATAATTAAGGTATTCTTGACCGTTGAACAGGTGACCTGTACCTTTAATGACCCTTGTGAAATAGTTATTCTTTTAATCCCAATAACCAACCTACTTCGTATATATTCTGACGAACATATCTCCCTTGATGTGTGTTCACTGTAAGGAGCAGTGCGTGGACGAATATATCTCCGCTTACATATATTTTAAGGATTTCTGTAATTGCCATGGGCCCACATACAGGATGAAAGTATTCTTGAGTGTTGGTGAAGTAGTTACAGCCTTGATAACGCTCGTGTAGTTGATCAACTTTAAACCAGACTAATCATCATAGGACACAAGATGTATACACTGAGAGGTTTATGTCTCTCAGTGTACATACTGTGAGGGGAAAGTTTGTTATTTAAGTGAGTGGACGTATGACTGGATGCTGATGTTAGTATATGTGGGAGAATGTTTAGTAAGATGAGGGCAATACTACCTATCTTCACCCCCTTACCCTCTATTGTTAGCTTCGTGCCTCGGCTTGGGACATGAAGTAAACGAGAGAGAGAGGAGTCAGGCTGCCTGAGCCGAGATAATAACTCAAGTGACACGATATTCTCTTCCGTAAACCTTTGGACAAGCGCCCAAGACAGCAAAAATAATTACGGCACATAGTGGAGAAAGCAACTTCATGCAATGATTAATACAACATTGATGTCAACAGCGCACAGCAAAACGAAATTCAAGGGGGACGGGGACGGGGACGGGGACGGGGACGGGGACGGGGACGGGGACGGGGACGGGGACGGGACGGGACGGGGACGGGGACCGGGACGGGGACGGGGACGGGGAATATATGGACGATAACTTTCACTTCCAGTAAGCTGTGTATGGATTGTACGTATACTGTATAAGGGTTTTGTTATCAAACATCACTTTTCATAGTAACAATAGCGGGAACTACCCAGCCAGACACTAGTTTCAGGATATTTTACGCATTTTACGCCGAGACATCTTCGATGTATGGAATGCAAGAAGTATGGGCACACGAGAACACTGTGTAAGGCTAATGTTTGGGGCAACACTGACTGCCTAATATAACAAGATCAATACAAAAATAATGAAAAGCCGAACAAAACGTGTCATATCTGATGGTTAAAGATAATATTATAATAAAGTTAAGCGCTAAATCCGAAAGGGTCATACAGCACTGGGGGCCAAAGAAATGCTAGACCGATCGTACGCACTGGTGGTGGCGGGACTAGTAGTAACAAACATAAGGGATTACAAGGAAGTTGACACGCCATAATAACTGCTGAAGTGATACTGGATACATTGAGAGATGGAACAGTTTGGTGAGGTAGCAATGGATTGACGATAATAGTGACACCTTGAGTAACAGAGTTGAGTACCGAAGAACAAAGACAGGTTACAGACGGAACAAAGACAGGTTACAGACGGAACAAAGACAGGTTACAGACGGAACAAAGACAGGTTACAGACGGAACAAAGACAGGTTACAGACGGAACAAAGACAGGTTACAGACGGAACAGCTGGGCAGCTCCAGTACAAGACCAAAACAGCCAGAAAAGTGCGATTTACTAGGACAGGCAATTGAGACTGGTTATACAGGAGGCTAAACTTGAGGTGTTTCGCTGGTCGACCCGATAAATCTATAACTGGAGCCGCCTGAGCCTCCAGGCACGCCATATAAACAATGCAGTGTGTTGACTAAGTTTCTAATGCAGTTAAATATTAACGTTGACCATTTCAAACAAATCAAAAGAAGGATTCACAGGTCATCACATAGAATCTAATATCCCAATTTCTCTAATAATAATGGCAACTTGGGTCGTACACAGAAAACAATAACTCCTCTAAAAATCATCAGCTGTGAAGCCAAATTGAAGATACTGTATTTTGAGGCATATAAGGCGCACGAGCATGTAAGTCATACCCACAATTTCGATAATCATATTTTGGGTTAAAATGAAAAAAAATATAATAATTTAAAATGATAGTGATCGAGTGGCTGACTGAGGGTGATCCATTCAATATAGATCCCTTGGCCTTTTGTAAGGATTCTCAGCACCTCAAGGGAGGTCCTTTGATGCTGCTGAGGGGCTCTTGATCTGTGCTCCAATTCCCTGAATTAAATCTGAATGCCTTCCATCCTACCCCCCTCCCCACACACACACAAGCGTCGTATAATCCCCGTAGGTTTAGCTCTCCCCATAATAATAATAATAATAATAATAATAATAATAATAATAATAATAATAATAATAATAATAATAATAATAATAATAATAATAATAATAATAATAATAATAATAATAATAATAATAATAATAATAATAATAATAATAAAATAATAATAATAATAATAACAATAAAGAATTCACCTTTGAAGATGGTTCTCCTGAAGTAACGAACAAGGTAAACACTGCTATGACAGCCACTTAAGCATCACCTGACTAACACAGCAGAACCTTTTTTACCTGCTATCAAGAGGCAGCCAGAACCTGCACCTTCTGCAACTTCTATTAAATGCAACCCAGAAATTTAAGAGAACTTTCTATGATTGAATCTTCACAAATTATAATACGTGAAAATGATGCAACTAACGCAAGTTGTTGTTGTTGAATCCTAAACATGACGTCTGAATCACAACTGAATCACAACTGAATCACAACCGAATCACAACTGAATCATAACTGAATCATAACTGAATCACAATTGAATCATAACTGAATCATAACTGAATCACAACTGAATCATAACTGAATCACAACTGAATCACAACTGAATAACAACTGAATCACAACTGAATCACAACTGAATCACAACTGAATCACAACCGAATCACAACTGAATCATAACTGAATCACAACTGAATCACAACTGAATCACAACTGAATCACAACTGAATAACAACTGAATCACAACTGAATCACAACTGAATCACAACTGAATCACAACTGAATCATAACTGAATCACAACTGAATCACAACTGAATCACAACTGAATCACAACTGAATCACAGCTGAATCCCAACTGAATCACAACTGAATCAAAGCTGAATCACAACTGAATCACAACTGAATCTACACTCATGGTGGCGTTTGACTCTCACTCTCTTCCTCTTACAATTAAAATCTAGTGTAGCCCCACTATAAAAAATGCGATTACTGTAAGAAATTAATTTAAATAAATATATATACTTAAACTAGACATTTATGTATGCAAAAAAGCTCGGAAATAATTTCCACACATTGAGATGGGCAAAATTATGTTCTCTCTCGCTGGTACAATGTTAATTTAAGTTTGTAATTATTACAAAATTTCATTCAAGAAATTCTGGACATAGTTTACCAGCAATTTTGTAGACATGGGTTAGTTTAACCTGGATCACTCCGACACTTAGCCTTAATTGTTCTTAGTTCATGTTAGCTTGCATATGTCCAGGCTATACCATACCTTCTTAATCTGAATAATTTGCAGTATACTTTTTAGATTTTTTTCATTTAAGTAATATACATACCATGGTATACCAGCCAGACACTGGGTATGACATTCCTTAGTTGGAAAGCAGTGTGCCTTCCTGTGTTATTATAGTCACGTAGAAGAGCTAAATCCGTAAGGGTCATTCAACACAGGGAAGGGTTGGTTTAATTAGTCTTCTCATGAGACCTTCACCTGCATCAAGGAATTCAACCCCCTTCAGTGAAGGGACACACTTGCCATTATACAACCTTTATTCTGCCAATCACGCTTTAAAGATTACCACTGAGGTAAGCTCTTTAAGAGTCACCACTGAGGTAAGTTCCTTAAGAGGTTACCACTGAGGTAAGGACCCTCAGGGTTACCACTGAGGTAAGGACTCTTAGGGTTACCACTGAGGTAAGGACTCTTAGGGTTACCACTGAGGTAAGGACTCTTAGGGTTACCACTGAGGTAAGGACCCTCAGGGTTACCACTGAGGTAAGGACTCTTAGGGTTACCACTGAGGTAAGGACCCTCAGGGTTACCACTGAGGTAAGTTCCTTCAGAGGTTACCACTGAGGTAAGGACCCTCAGGGTTACCACTGAGGTAAGGGACCTCAGACATACCACTGAGGTAAGTTCCTTCAGAGTTACCACTGAGGTAAGGACCCTCAGGGTTACCACTGAGGTAAGGGACCTCAGACATACCACTGAGGTAAGTTCCTTCAGAGGTTACCACTGAGGTAAGGACCCTCAGGGTTACCACTGAGGTAAGGGCCTCCACATACATTACTGGGGGGGGAGAGCTCCTTGAGCCAAAGAATTATACCTACCTACCCTTTCCTCGTATCAGACCTGATCTCTCAAAAGTACGGATACAATAATTCATTATTCCCTTAGTTTTAAGAATTTCTTAAAAAGGTTGTCAAGAATGAGGCGACATATATTAAGTCTCAAGTGTCACTTTGCCTCACAAGTTTACAACTTAAGTTATTGAAGTTCTGCGCTTGTATATTAGGTAAAGAACCTTGTCTCTAACAAGTAATTATTCACGACATAAATAAATGTTAGTCTCAGTGAGTCACTGAGGCCGTCTGATGCCCGTGTGTGTACGTGTACTTACTGAATATCGTGTGTACGTGTACTTACTGTAAATCGTGTGTGTACGTGTACTTACTGTATATCGTGTGTACGTGTACTTACTATAAATCGTGTGTGTACGTGTACTTACTGTATATCGTGTGTGTACGTGTACTTACTGTAAATCGTGTGTGTACGTGTACTTACTGTATATCGTGTGTACGTGTACTTACTGTAAATCGTATGTGTACGTGTGCTTACTGTAAATTGACCCCTGTTTGTGGTTGCAGGGGTCGAGTAATAGCTCCTGGCCCAGCCTCTTCGATGGTCGCTACTAGGTCCACTCTCTCCCTGCTCCAAGAGCTTTATCGTGTGTGTGTGTGTGTGTGTGTGTGTGTATGTGTGTGTGTGTGTATGTGTATGTGTGTTTACTCACCTAATTGTACTCACCTAATTGTGGTTGCAGGGGTCGAGCCTCAGCTCCTGGCCCCGCCTCTTCGCTGTCCGCTACTGGGTCTCTGCTCTCCCTGCTCCATGTGTGTGTGTGTGTGTGTGTGTGTGTGTGTGTGTGTGTGTGTGTGTGTGTGTGTGTGTGTGTGTGTGTGTGTGTGTGTGTGTGTGTGTGTGGCAACAGGTTTGACACACAAGTCATGAGTGAGTTACTCGTCTGGAAACAAAGCACCAGACGAGCCTGGCCCATGGCCGGGCTCCAGGAGTAGAAAAACTCTCGAAACTTATCAAAGGTGAGGTAAGGTATGTGGAATGAGTAGCTGGTGCATGGCAACACGAAGAAGAACGACTGAAGCAGAGAGAGAGAGAGAGGGAGGCAGGGGAGGGCAGAGGGAGGGGAGGCAGGGGAGGGGGGAAAGAGAGAGCGGGATGAAGATTAAATGGTGTCAGATTTGGACAGCTTTCTGATATATTGAAATGTTAGAGCTAATGAATGTGTGTGTGTGCTCACCTAATTGTAGTTGGAGGGGTCGAGATTTAGCTCCTGGCCCCGCCTCTTCACTGATGTGTGTGTGTGTGTGAGTTCGCCCATTTTCGAAAGTTTTTTTTTTTTTGGTAATATACCCATATATTTCCAGACTGAGAAAAACATTAAAACCAATTTCTTCCCCGTAAAACCGGTTTTCATTTACAATGTATGAATACCGGAGCTGCCTACCAACTTACAGACATTTTTAACTTAACGCTGCGTCCTAGACTCCTAAGTTACGGTGTTAGGAGAGACTTTTTTAAGTTAGGAAGATGTTTTCTAAGTTGGAAAGTTTGTAGTGTATTTTACCGCTTACTTTACCTAGTGTCACGTAAATTATAGATTTAAGTTAATTTCCTACATTGATGAGTTCTCATTTACATATTAAGAGAGAGCCAAACCATGAAGAATAATTAATAATGATGATGATGATGATGATAACAACAACAACAACAATAATAATAATAATAATAATAATAATCTTTATTTCTACAAATACATGATACAACTTCTACAGACCATAGCTGACATCAGTGACATACTATATATACAGCCCCTGGTTATGCAGAGCATTATGCGACCCACACCAGTCCACTAACACCCAGGTACCTATTTTACTGCTAGGTGAACACGGACAGCAGGTGTCTTAAAGGAAATACGCTAAATGTTTCCACCCGCACCGGGGATCGAACCACGGAACAAATTGTTCAAGAAACTGCCGTTTGTTTGATGGGAGAGATTGTGACCCTCGTACACTGGCCTAGGTACCTAATTAGTATTTCATTAGTTTATTTACAATATTATCATTATTTACAGTAGTATTACTATTTACAACATTATCATTATTTACAATAGTATCATTATTTACAACATTATCATTATTTACAACATTATCATTATTTACAATAGTATCATTATTTACAATAGTATCATTATTTACAATAGTATCATTATTTACAACATTATCATTATTTACAACAGTATCATTATTTACAATAGTATCATTATTTACAATAGTATCATTATTTACAATAGTATCATTATTTACAACATTATCATTATTTACAACAGTATCATTATTTACAATAGTATCATTATTTACATTATCATTATTTACAATAGCATCATTATTTACAACAGTATCATTATTTACAATAGTATCATTATTTACATTATCATTATTTACAATAGTATCATTATTTACAATAGTATCATTATTTACAATAGTATCATTATTTACAATAGTATCATTATTTACAATAGAATCATTATTTACAATAGTATCATTATTTACAATAGTATCATTATTTACAATAGTATCATTATTTACAATAGAATCATTATTTACATTTCTAATATTAGCTATTAAGCAGCGTTCCTATTTTCACATAAAGTCTAAAATAAAGTAAGATAATAGAATAAGGTAACGTCTTATAAAGGTGTATAAATGAGTTGGTTCTCCTTGGGTCGGGGTCGGCATGATGCCTCTAGAGGCTGGATCAACATGACTTAAGTCACGTTCGTACTCTTTCTCGTACTTGGAGACAAAGGACATGCATTCTGTTGTAATTAATATCGTGAGATACATGAAAACAGTCTTTATATGCAAAAATGATAGCCCAAGAGCTGTGACTGGAGAGGCAGGGGAAGATCAACGACCCTCACCCAACACAGTAAGTGTATGACTGTTATGTTGAGTGTACCATTAGTAAACTTTAATTTAAGCAAATGTTTGTGGGGGAGTTAAAGTGTAGTGACTGACACAGCAGCAAAGCTTCTCTTGTTGACTGTTATTTCTGGCGCATCTAACTTTCATCCACATATTCATATTTCTTCGCCAAAGTGGTTTTTTTAATATAGGTCTCTATGAAAGCAACAAACATTGCGTTTGACTCTGAGAAGAGTCAACTAATAACGTTACTTTGTTGTTGATGGATCGTTTTATGGACTTGTATGTTTACATAACAAAAAGTGTTCTATTGTTTGTTGTGGGGATTGTTTTTGTTTGGCATTAATGGTTAATATCCGTAAGTCACAGCGGCCAGGAAATACTGAAGTTATTCAGAAGTAATCAGGAATTAATTTAGCATGACCAGGGGAATAAAAAATGTCACAGTATTATATACACAATATGGGCAAACCTGCGCTCTCTTGTTGTTGTTGTTGTTAGGGTTTATAGGGCCACTGGCAGCATACGCCGTATCGAGCCCGAAGCTCCTCTTGTTGTTGTTGTTGTTGTTGTTAGGGTTTATAGGGCTACTGGCAGCATACGCCGTATCGAGCCCGAACCTCCTCTTGTTGTTGTTGTTGTTGGGGTTTATAGGGCCACTGGCAGCATACGCCGTATCGAGCAAGAAGCTCCTCTTGTTGTTGTTGTTGTTAGGGTTTATAGGGCCACTGGCAGCATACGCCGTATCGAGCAAGAAGCTCCTCTTGTTGTTGTTGTTGTTAGGGTTTATAGGGCCACTGGCAGCATACGCCGTATCGAGCCCGAAGCTCCTCTTGTTGTTGTTGTTGTTAGGGTTTATAGGGCCACTGGCAGCATACGCCGTATCGAGCCCGAAGCTCCTCTTGTTGTTGTTGTTGTTAGGGTTTATAGGGCCAATGGCAGCATACGCCGTATCGAGCCCGAAGCTCCTCTTTCCTAAGGTTCGAAGCTTCGCCACTGAGCATTTCAGAAGTTATCGGAGCCAATCTAGAATGTTTTTTTTTTCAACAACTTTAGTCATAGGATACGTTCAAAGACCAGTTGTTGGAAGACCATCGTCCGTAAACAAGCACTGAAAAGCCGAAGCTGATTGAACGAGGTATTTTGAGTAATGAGCGAAACAATACGAAAAGTTGAAGGGCGAAAAAACATCTGGCAACCACTTCATGATATTCCTTCTACGATATACTGAACCTAAACCAATAATGTTACAGTGTAACCTTCGTGTTACAGTGTAACCTTCGTGTTACAGTGTAACCTTCGTGTTACAGTGTAACCTTCGGGTTACAGTATAACCTTCGGGTTACAGTATAACCTTCGGGCTACAGTATAACCTTCGGGCTACAGTATAACCTTCGGTATACAGTATAACCTTCGGGTTACAGTATAACCTTCGGGCTACAGTATAACTTTCGGGTTACAGTATAACCTTCAGGCTACAGTATAACCTTCGGGTTACAGTATAACCTTCGGGCTACAGTATAACATTCGGGTTACAGTATAACCTTCGGGTTACAGTATAACCTTCGGGTTACAGTGTAACCTTCGGGTTACAATATAACCTTCGGGTTACAGTATAACCTTCGGGTTACAGTATAACCTTCGGGTTACAGTATAACCTTCGGGTTACAGTATAACCTTCGGGTTACAGTATAACCTTCGGGCTACAGTATAATCTTCGGGTTACAGTATAACCTTCGGGTTACAGTATAACCTTCGGGTTTCATTATAACCTTCGGGTTACAGTATAACCTTCGGGTTACAGTATAACCTTCGGGTTACAGTGTAACCTTCGGGTTACAGTATAACCTTCGGGTTACAGTATAACCTTCGGGTTACAGTATAATCTTCGGGTTACAGTATAACCTTCGGGTTACAGTATAACCTTCGGGCTACAGTATAACCTTCGGGTTACAGTATAACCTTCGGGTTACAGTATAACCTTCGGGTTACAGTATAACCTTCGGGTTACAGTATACCCTTCGGATTACAGTATAACCTTCGGGTTACAGTGTAACCATCGGGTTACAGTATAACCTTCGGGTTACAGTATAACCTTCGGGTTACAGTGTAACCTTCGGGTTACAGTATAACCTTCGGGTTACAGTATAACCTTCGGGTTACAGTATAACCTTCGGGTTACAGTATAACCTTCGGGTTACAGTGTAACCTTCGGGCTACAGTATAACCTTCGGGTTACAGTATAACCTTCGGGTTGCAGTATATCCTTCGGGTTACAGTATAACCTTCGGGTAACAGTATAACCTTCGGGTTACAGTATAACCTTCGGGTTACAGTATAACCTTCGGGTTACAGTGTAACCTTTGGGTTACAGTATAACCTTCGGGTTACAGTGTAACCTTCGGGTTACAGTGTAACCTTCGGGTTACAGTATAACCTTCGGGTTACAGTGTAACCTTCGGGTTACAGTATAACCTTCAGGTTACAGTATAACCTTCAGGTTACAGTGTAACCTTCGGGTTACAGTATAACCTTCGGGTTACAGTATAACCTTCGGGTTACAGTATAACCTTCGGGTTACAGTGTAACCTTCGGGTTACAGTATAACCTTCGGGTTACAGTATAACCTTCGGGTTACAGTATAACCTTCGGGTTACAGTATAACCTTCGGGTTACAGTGTAACCTTCGGGCTACAGTATAACCTTCGGGTTACAGTATAACCTTCGGGTTGCAGTATATCCTTCGGGTTACAGTATAACCTTCGGGTTACAGTATAACCTTCGGGTTACAGTATAACCTTCGGGTTACAGTGTAACCATCGGGTTACAGTATAACCTTCGGGTTACAGTATAACCTTCGGGTTACAGTGTAACCTTCGGGTTACAGTATAACATTCGGGTTACAGTATAACCTTCGGGTTACAGTATAACCTTCGGGTTACAGTATAACCTTCGGGTTACAGTGTAACCTTCGGGCTACAGTATAACCTTCGGGTTACAGTATAACCTTCGGGTTGCAGTATATCCTTCGGGTTACAGTATAACCTTCGGGTTACAGTATAACCTTCGGGTTACAGTATAACCTTCGGGTTACAGTATAACCTTCGGGTTACAGTGTAACCTTCGGGTTACAGTATAACCTTCGGGTTACAGTGTAACCTTCGGGTTACAGTGTAACCTTCGGGTTACAGTATAACCTTTGGGTTACAGTGTAACCTTCGGGTTACAGTATAACCTTCGGGTTACAGTATAACCTTCAGGTTACAGTGTAACCTTCTGGTTACAGTATAACCTTCGGGTTACAGTATAACCTTCGGGTTACAGTATAACCTTCGGGTTACAGTGTAACCTTCGGGTTACAGTATAACCTTCGGGTTACAGTATAACCTTCGGGTTACAGTATAACCTTCGGGTTACAGTATAACCTTCGGGTTACAGTTAACCTTCGGCTACAGTATAACCTTCGGGTTACAGTATAACCTTCGGGTTGCAGTATATCCTTCGGGTTACAGTATAACCTTCGGGTTACAGTATAACCTTCGGGTTACAGTATAACCTTCGGGTTACAGTATACCCTTCGGGTTACAGTGTAACCTTCGGGTTACAGTATAACCTTCGGGTTACAGTGTAACCTTCGGGTTACAGTGTAACCTTCAGGTTACAGTATAACCTTCGGGTTACAGTGTAACCTTCGGGTTACAGTATAACCTTCGGGTTACAGTATAACCTTCAGGTTACAGTGTAACCTTCGGGTTACAGTATAACCTTCGGGTTACAGTATAACCTTCGGGTTACAGTATAACCTTCGGGTTACAGTATAACCTTCGGGTTACAGTGTAACCTTCGGGTTACAGTGTAACCTTCGGGTTACAGTGTAACCTTCGGGTTACAGTGTAACCTTCGGGTTACAGTGTAACCTTCGGTTACAGTTAACCTTCGGGTTACAGTGTAACCTTCGGGTTACAGTTAACCTTCGGGTTACAGTGTAACCTTCGGGTTACAGTGTAACCTTCGGGTTACAGTGTAACCTTCGGGTTACAGTGTAACCTTCGGGTTACAGTGTAACCTTCGGGTTACAGTGTAACCTTCGGGTTACAGTGTAACCTTCGGGTTACAGTGTAATCTTCGGTTTACAGTTTAACCTTCGGGTTACAGTGTAACCTTCGGGTTACCCATACTACACGAACCCTGGCGTTGACTTACGGAAATATCGTACATATATTAGCTTCCAGCAGACATTAGACGCAAGGTTTGTCGCATGTAAATGCTGGTTCAGAAACAGTTACCTTGCCAAGTTAAACATGACATGGCAGGTGCTTGTTGTGACCTCGTTGCGTTAATACGGGTCGAGTCACATCTAGTGCTCCCTCAAGACTTATCTACAGGATTTACTAATTTCTGGCTTATTTTCCCCGATCATTCCTACTTATGAAACTGCGCATGACGTTTCCTTCCATGTCATACTTATTTCTAACGCGATCTACTTGCCACGTTGTCAATGTGAAAGTTCTCAACGTACCTATGGTTTATTTGCGACTTTGGCTGCCTTCTATGTCCCCTGGTTTCCTCCCTTCACATCTGAGTCTCTCCCTGTCTCCCCGCCAGCGATATTATCTCATGTATGTGAGGATCTTGGAATCATCACTCATCTGTATATCCAACAGGTTCAGCCATGGTAACAGCTCTTATAACAGAGCTGAACCCCTTGCCAGGAAACCTCTCCATCGTTACCCTCCACAGAGACCAACCTACTTGCCCATTCCGTGCTGGTTCTTCTTAAATTCAACCTCTTCTCAACATTCCCCACCTGACTACCTCACTCTTCACCTCACAATGATCCCTATTCGTGTACTCTCTGCTCAGGTAGATCTGTTTGTGACTCGATGAAGCACATTGTGTGGGCGAAACGTTGTCAGTAATGGATCGCATTATAATGCATTTGTGACTTTTCAATCCAGTATTTTGTACGTCGTGTGCATTGCGTTTTTGGTTGTTCTCTCATATAGGTCGGTAGGTTACGTTCTGCTGTGTGTTTGTGTGTACACCGAGATGTGTTTGTGAGGGTGTATATATATATGTTTGTTTGTGTTTACTGCTGGCAGCAAGCAATGTTGACATACTCGACGTCTAAACGAAGATTAAACGATCTTGTTATAACGTCAGTCGACTTAATATTAACCTTCCTAAGCTGAAATAACTCATCAATTTCCGCTCAACGTTGCTTCAAGTTTGACGACTTGACTTTTATGTGTTTCAAGACAGGAAGGAGAACCTCGGTCGTGGCCTCACCTTAAATCTAAGTAAATACAGCTGTCGAAATTTTAGTAAGTTTCATTTCTCTAACATGGTCACCTGCCAAGGTGGTAAGGGCTCCTGATGTCACCTGACCTGGTAGTAAGGGCCCCTGATGTCACCTGACCTGGTAGTAAGGGCCCCTGATGTCACCTGACCTGGTAGTAAGGGCCCCTGATGTCACCTGACCTGGTAGTAAGGGCCCCTGATGTCACCTGACCTGGTAGTAAGGTTACCTTATGTAAACAGGTAGTGTACTTAAGTTATCTCATGTAAATTACCTGGGTAGTAAACACAGCTGTTGGAAGCTGATTACTAAACTGATGTCGCTTGATTTAAAAGTATAGATACTTGCTTCACCTAATTAGGTAGAAAAGTTACCTGCTGTATGTGACAGGGTAACAAAGATACCTTTTTCACCTAATTAGGTACTAAATTTCCCTTCCGTTCCTAAGTAGATAGTATTGGAAACCGCTGTAACCTATCTACCTCACTACCTCTGACCAGGTAGTGAAGACGAATGTTCGTAGTACTTAAATTTCTGGCTCACCTGAGGGGCGAAACGTTTCCTTAATAAAGATTATCATATGTTACTTAAGTGTCTCAATCTACAACCTGTCAGTTTTCAAACCATTTATCACACGCGACATAAGTGGCTTAAAAAACCATACCACGGGTGGGGTTCGAACCCGCGACGGTCTGGAGTTCTGAGACTCTCTGACCGCGGGTTCGAAACCCATATAAGTGGCTTTAACGAGAATAATTAGTGTTGTATTTAATTGTACTGATTTCCCAGCAAATACCCTGGTTGCAGTAGTGAGTTGACCAGCTTCCTGTGTCTGGTAGTGAGTTGACTAATTTCGTGTGTTTAGCAGTGAGTTGAGTAAACTTGTGGGTTTTAAGGTAATCCCGAAAGGGGACTTAATAGGTTGTCTGAATATTTTCTTATGGAGTTTATATACGACCGTAACTCAAGAACGTCTCATGAGATCAACTTCAAATTTTTAAGGAAGACAGAATTCCAGCGACAACTGACATGTTCATTACTCAAGAGTGACTTATTAGATCAGCTTCACACACACACACACACAGTAGCGACCAGTGAAGAGGCGGGGCCAGGAGCTATGACTCGACCCCTGCAACCACAACTAGGTGAGTACACAGGTCATGCACCTCCTCAGTGAGCCACTTAGTATCTCACACTCTCTCCTTCATAATTTTATGGTATTCCCGCGAACTTTTCGTAACTTTCACATTGCGAAATCGCAAGATTAAGTTCCCTATCTAGTTATTATCAATAAAAGTACTACAGCATATATGGATTCTCAACAAAAGACCAGGTATATCTTAATGCTTCAAACCTGCCCCTTCTAACTACTGTCAAACAACATGCAAGACACAAGGAGACTTCTGCTGTAGCCAAGTGCTTTAATATAGGAGCTTGAAAGGCATCTATGACATCCCTATGTTATAAAGATGAACCTGACATCACCACAAGACGGATCTGACTGACATCATTAACTCTTCTTATGACTAACAATACCCTATTCGTCTATATTGTTAAGTGACCACCAAGACAGACCATCAAATATATACTCTCTTAATGAGTTCCTAAATAGTTAAGCTGTATACAAACTTGAAGAGTCAGTGTATCAGTATCCTGTCTATCAGTGTTAGAACCTTCATTATCATTGTTGATGAGTTTAAGCGCAGCTTCGTGAACACTTATCGTCTTGACATAATTGCCATTGTTAAGGCCATTTTAGGACAATTGTTATACTCTGGAGAATTCTTCTAAAATTGCTTATTACACCTTAAGATTGCAACCAAACACGGAGGTGGCTTTGTTCCGTGGTTTAATAAGAATAAATACGTCCAGTCCATTGATTTTGTCATTTCTAATTACCATGGAATTATGCACCCAAGGTTATGCATCAACTTTATTTCCTCCATTATAGTGTGTACATTGTAGAGTACATAGCTCAGTTGGAGCGAGTAAATCCACTTAAGTTCGTAATGGAAAATGTAGACTTCGTTCATCTGACGACAAGACTTGTTTTCATGACAATAAAGGCACCAACAGCACCAGGTGAACAATCATTTCGCACACTCTGATAGACGGTAAAAGGAAACTGGCCGGCTCCTGGCTCTAAGTTTGTCGCCAAAGAATAGTTTACTTTCTTTAACGTGATGTTAAAGAAAGTAAACCAAGTCAGCTTCGCTAAACATATCCATAATCTCCAATGTAAATACATCCCCCATCGGCAGTGTCTGACAAAGCCTTCAAATCAGCCATGATTTGACTATTGTTACTGCTAACTTCAGCGTTTGGAGAAAGTATATGAAGAAATCCACTACCTACAATAGGAGTCTTCAGAGGCAAGTCTCAGAGGAAATCCAAATCTGAACCATCTCAGGAAGAGTAGGCTCCCAAGCCTGGTTGTCTTTGGGCAAGGATTGACAAGGCTTTCACCCAATGAAAACATTCCAGCTTTGAATCGACAGGATGGTACTTTCTCTACCAGCAACCAAAAATAAAGGTGATCTACTTACTGAATATTTTCTTAACTGGATCACTGATCCAGATGAAAGTTGTCAGCTTTTACAATAAGACAGACTGAGATATATCTCCTAAAATTCCTGGTCAGAAAAAGGCCTAGGATGAGTACTGGGTGAGCCAAAGATTCCTGAACTGATATGCTGAAAGGCATCGCCTTTAAATCACATCACATCTGTCAACTGTGTCTAACACAAAGTAAATGACTTTCTTAGAGAACAAAAGATAAATGTACATCGCGTTCAGAAAAGGAACCTGGAGATAATGCTGTCAATCACTGGCAAAATTCTTGAGGCAATAATCTCAAGGTAAATGACAGCATTTTTTTGACTATCAGTCGCTTCTTTGTGATCTCAGTATGAGTTCAGAATAGGTCGCTCCTGTTAAACCTCGCCACTGTGGCACCAGTCATTGGCCGAATCCAAATTCAGCTGTGTAATATGATTTGTACAGTGTATAAATCTGCAGTGGAGGGAAGGCGGGGTAAGGGTCGGTCTAGGAAAGATTGAAGGAAGGTTTTGTGTGCGAGGGGCTTGGACTTCCAGCAAGCATGCGTGTGAGTGTTAGATAGGTGCGAGTGGAGACAGTGAGTTTTTAAGACTTGACGTGCTGTTGGAGTGTGAACAGAATAACATTTATGGAGGCGATTCAGGGAAACCAGTTAGGCGGACTTGAGTCCTGGAGGTGGGAAGTGCAGTGCCTGCGCCATGAAGGAGGGGAAATACATGTTGCAGCTTTTTAACTGTAGTGTAGGCGTGCCTCTGGAAGACAGTAATGGTGTGAATGATGATGAAAGTGTTTTTTCTTTCTCGAGTCACCTCCCTCAGTGGGAAACGGCCGATACGTAAATCAAAATAAATATAGTAGCACTGAACATTGGTACCATTTACGACCAAATATAACACCAGCGACTCTACTTGAAGTCTGTGGTTCTACGCTACGTCATATTTACTGCACTAGTGTAGTTGTCAGTAGAGCAGTTTACTAGCCACTTAGTAGGTGCCAGAGTTCCACAAGGAGGTGTTCTTGCCTTGTTATTATTGAATGCCAACTTGAGCGGCCCACTTCTCTACATGCCAGAATCCCATATCACTGAAGACGACTCTACACTAACGTACACTTATGCAAAACAGGAAATGCTAATTGATCTCACACGCATCAGTCACAGCTTCAAGGTGTTTCAACTCTGAGAGAAAACAAATGAGAGTCTCTTGACACTTGTCCAGATCCCATACAGTATCTGGAGGCAGTCAACTAAAAAAAATCGGTATATTAGGAATTAGTTGGAACAATGATTTGTAGTTATTTCACAGTTTGTTGACTTGCACTAACGCTGGCGTGTTGTTTGTGTCGCTCTTGCGAAATATAAACATGATTTTCCGGGTTCCAATTCCTGGGACCAACAGCTCTTGGCCAGCCTATGGGCACAGTCACTCAGAGGTAAAGAACGAGAGGGATCTCAAGAGAGGGCGAGGTATACATCTTACTGTGTATGTTTATTCCTGTGAGTATACCTCTCTTGGTATATATGTCGTGTCGAATAGGCAAAACTTGCGATTTTGGCTTAAATAGCAACGCTCTTCTTGCCGAATAAGGCAAGCGAAAATTTGTGTATGCAATAATTTCGCAAAAATCATTCTGAACCTAACGGAAAAAATATATTTCATTGTTTGTTTATTATTAAATTATTGTAAACTTATTTAAAATATATTTAGTTGGATTAGACTAAATTAAATTGCGCTTGTTTAATAAGGTTAGGTAAGTTTTCTAAGGTTCTTTTGGTACAAAATTAATAATTTTTACATTTACATAAGTGAAAAAAATATATCTTTAAATGTATAAGAGAAAATTTTAGAAAGGACTGAATTTTAAATGAGTTCTTGCCAATTGACCAATTTTTACCTATTCGTCACGACATACATACGCTGAGAATAGCAGTGTATATACACCAAGTGGTGTATATCTCAGTATAAATACACTTACAGATTACTTTACCTTAGGGATTAAATTATCCCTGACTGGAGGTATACAGGTGACGTACAGCGTTGACTCTCGTATAGTCGATACCTCAAATACCGACCGAGAAGCACTATACGTTAACCATGGTTAACACAGCCTTGTATACGTTAACCATGGTTAACACAGCCTTGTATACGTTAACCATGGTTAACACAGCCTTGTATACGTTAACCATGGTTAACACAGCCTTGTATACGTTAACCATGGTTAACACAGCCTTGTATACGTAACTACATCGCTGAGAATAGCTGTATATTTAAACCCAAATGGTTATATCTCAGTATTAAATTTCAGTTAACCATTTGGTTAAATTATCCTTGACTGAGTTACAGGTTTACACAGCGTTGACTCGTATAGTCGATACCGTCTACCACCGAAGCCTATACGTTAACCATGGTTAACACAGCCTTGTATACGTTAACCATGGTTAACACAGCCTTGTATACGTTAACCATGGTTAACACAGCCTTGTATACGTTAACCATGGTTAACACAGCCTTGTATACGTTAACCATGGTTAACACAGCCTTGTATACGTTAACCATGGTTAACACAGCCTTGTATACGTTAACCATGGTTAACACAGCCTTGTATACGTTAACCATGGTTAACACAGCCTTGTATACGTTAACCATGGTTAACACAGCCTTGTATACGTTAACCATGGTTAACACAGCCTTGTATGTTACACGGTGTGTATACTGAAAGATGTGTCTCACTCTGTATACTCTCAAAGTTGACTTTAATCCAGAATTTAGGGATAAAACTTTGTATATAACCTGAGAGTTTATACTAATCTTAATTTAGATACAAAGGTACTCTTGACCAGCGGTGACTGCGTTATTGGCATCTTTAACCAACCTCGTGTAATCCATTCTCTTTAAACCAAATTATTCTACAGAAGTACTAGTTTGTGTGTGTGTGTGTGTGTGTGTGTGTGTGTGTGTGTGTGTGTGTGTGTGTGTGTACTCACCTAGTTGTGGTTGCATGGGTCGAGTCACAGCTCCTGGCCCCGGCTCTTCACTGGTCGATACTGGGTCACTCTTCCTGCTTCACGAGCTTTATCATACCTATTCTTAAAGCTATGTATGGATCCTGCCTCCACTACATCACTTCTCAGACTATTCCACTTCCTGACAACTCTGTGACTGAAGAAATACTTCCTAACATCCCTGTGATTCATCTGAGTCTTCAACTTCCAACTGTGTCCCCTTGTTGCTGTGTCCCATCTCTGGAACATCCTGTCCCTGTCAACCTTGTCGATTCCTCTCAGTATTTTATATGTCGTTATCATATCCCCCCTATCTCTCCTGTCATCCAGCGTCGTCAGGTTGATTTCCCTGAACCTCTCCTCGTAGGACATACCCCTTAACTCCGGGACTAGTCTTGTTGCAAACCTTTGTGTGTGTATGTGTTTGTGTGTGTGTGTGTGAACACGAGACTGTGTACTCACCTAATTGTACTCACCTAATTGTGGTTGCAGGGGTCGAGACTCAGCTCCTGGCTCCGCCTCTTCGCTGTCTGCTACTGGGTCTCTGCTCTCCCCTTTCCATGAGCTTTATCATACCTTGTCTTAAAACTATGTATGGTTCCTGCCTCCACTATATCTTTCTCTAGACTATTCCACTTCCTGACTACTCTGTGGCTGAAGAAATGCTTCCTAACATCCCTCTGACTCATCTGAGTCTTCAGCTTCCAGTTGTGTCCCCTTGTTTCTGTGTTCCCTCTCTGAAACATCCTGTCACTATCTACCTTGTCAATTCCCCGCAGTATTTTGTATGTCGTTATCATGTCTCCTCTGACCCTTCTTTCCTCCAGTGTTGTTAGTCCTATTTCCCTCAATCTTTCTTCATAAGACAGACCCCTGAGTTGTGGAACTAACCTTGTCGCAAACCTTTGCACTTTCTCTAGTTTCTTTACGTGCTTGACCAGGTGTGGGTTCCAGACTGGTGCTGCATACTCTAGTATGGGCCTGACGTACACGGTGTACAGTGTCTTGAACGATTCCTTGTTAAGGTAACGGAACGCTAATCTTAGGTTTGCCAGTCGCCCATATGCTGCCGCAGTTATCTGGTTGATGTGTGCCTCCGGAGACGTGCTTGGTGTTATACTCACTCCAAGGTCTTTCTCCTTTGCCGAGGTTTGTAGCCTTTGTCCGCCTAGCTTGTACTCTGACAGCGGTCTTCTTTGCCCTTCTCCGATCCTCATGACTTTGCATTTGGAGGGATTGAATTCAAGAAGCCAATTGCTAGACCAGATGTCGAGCTTGTCCAGGTCTGTTTGCAGCCTGCCTGGTCCTCTTCCGATGTGATTCTCCTCATTATTTTCACATCATCCGCGAATAGAGACACTTCTGAGTCTATCCCGTCCGTCATGTCATTTACATATACCAGGAATAACACTGGTCCTAGGACTGACCCCTGCGGTACACCGCTCGTCACAGGCGCCCACTGTGATACCTCACCACGCACCATGACCCGTTGTTGCCTCCCTTTGAGGTATTCCCTGATCCATTCCAGTGCCCTTCCTGTTATACCTGCTTGTTCTTCCAACTTCTTTACTAATCTCATGTAGGAACTGTGTCGAAGGCCTTCCTGCAGTCCAGGAAAATGCAATCAACCCACCCTTCTCTCTCTTGCCTTACCTCTGTTACTTTATCATAGAACTCTAGGAGGTTTGTTACACAGGATTTGCCTTCCCGGAATCCATGCTGTCTGGTGTTTATTATCCTGTTCAGCTCGAGATGCTCCACCATTCTTTTCCTGATGATTTTCTCCAGGACTTTGTGTGTGTGTGTGAGTGAGCTCATTAACACAACGGTGAAGGAATGAACATTAGTGTGGGTGTACAACAGTAGTGTGGGTGTACAACAGTAGTGTGGGTGTACAACAGTAGTGTGGGTGTACAACAGTGGTGGTGAAGGTGTGTGACAACAGTAGTGTGTGTACAAAGTGGGGAAAGTGTGGTGACAACAGTAGTGTGGGTGTACAATAGTGTGTGGGTGTACAACAGTGTGTGGGTGTACAATAGTGTGTGGGTGTACAATAGTGTGTGGGTGTACAATAGTGTGTGGGTGTACAATAGTGTGTGGGTGTACAATAGTGTGTGGGTGTACAACAGTGTGTGGGTGTACAACAGTGTGTGGGTGTACAACAGTAGTGTGGGTGTACAACAGTAGTGTGGGTGTACAACAATAGTGTGGGTGTACAACAGTAGTGTGGGTGTACAATAGTAGTGTGGGTGTACAACAGTAGTGTTGGTGTACAACAGTAGTGTTGGTGTACAACAGTAGTGTGGGTGTACAACAGTAGTGTTGGTGTACAACAATAGTGTGGGTGTACAACAGTAGTGTTGGTGTACAACAGTAGTGTTTGTGTACAACAACTACAACAATGTACTGGCGTGGGCTGCGTGGGCACTGGGGTGGGCGCGTGGGCACTGGGGTGGGCGCGTGGGCACTGAGGTGGGCGCGTGGGCACTGGGGTGGGCGCGTGGGCACTGGGGTGGGCGCGTGGGCACTGAGGTGGGCGCGTGGCGTGAGAGTGGCGAGTGCACTGGCGTGGGCTGCGTGGGCACGGTGGGCGCGTGGCACTGGTGGGCGCGTGGGCACTGAGGTGGGTGCGTGGGCACTGGGGTGGGCGCGTGGGCACTGGGGTGGGCGCGTGGGCAGTCGGGTGGGCTGCGTGCGTAGTAGAGTGAGCGAGGTTTAAGTGCTGCTGCAGTAGGGTAGACGTAGTGGGCGGCCTCTGCTGCAGTAGGGTGGGTGGTGTGGCCGGCCTCTGTCGTAGTAGGGTGAGCGAGGAGGGCGTACTGCGGCAGTAGAAAGGTCGAGGAGGGCGTACTGCGGCAGTAGAAAGGTCGAGGAGGGCGTACTGCGGCATTAAAGAGGGCGTACTGCGGCAGTAGAGAGGTCGAGGAGGGCGTACTGCGGCAGTAGAGAGGTCGAGGAGGGCGTACTGCGGCAGTAGAGAGGTCGAGGAGGGCGTACTGCGGCAGTAAAGAGGGCGTACTGCGGCAGTAGAGAGGTCGAAGAGGGCGTACTGCGGCAGTGTATTTTGGGCGTACTGAGGCAGTAGGTTGGGCGTACTGCTGGCAGTAGGTTGGGCGTACTGTGGCAGTAGGTTGGGCGTCTGTGGCAGTATGTTGGGCGTACTGTGGCAGTAGGTTGGGCGTTCTGTGGCAGTATGTTGGGCGTACTGTGGCAGTAGGTTGGGCGTTCTGGCAGTTATGTTGGCGCGTGGCAGTATGGGGGCGTATGTGGCAGAAGTGTGGCGGGGGGGTATTGCGGCGAAAGGCTGTGGTGACCTCTGCAGCATTAGGATGGCGGTGGCGGCAGCAGCTAGTACGTCCGCTTTAAAGTGTGGCGGCGGCGGGTAGCTCCTGCAGGCGAGGCTGCTGGTGACCCTAGTTGCCGCCACCCACCCACCCACTGCCGCTAACTGACACCCACCCACCCAATTCACTGCCACCCACTGCCGCTCACTGCCACCCACTGCCGCTCACTGACACCCACGCACCCAATCCACTGCCACCCACTGCTGGTCGCTGTCACCCACCCACCCAATCCACTGCCACCCATTCGAATACCTTATATTACTTTGCCACTCACCGCCCTTCTGCCGTTCACTAGTCTTAACAGCCAACGACTCCCCTCTGCCACCCTCCCTTCTGCCACCCTCTCTTCTGCCACCCTCCCTTCTGCCATCCTTCCTTCTGTCACCCTCCCTTCTGCCACCCTCTCTTCTGCCACCCTCCCTTATGCCACCCTCCCTTTTGCCACCCTCCCTTCTGCCACCCTGCCTTCTGCCACCCTGCCTTCTACCACCCTGCCTTCTGCCACCGTGCCTTCTACCACCCTGCCTTCTGCCATCCTGCTTTCTGCCACCCTCTCTGCTACCCAGCCTTACCTCAAAGATTTGTTAAGTTATACCATGAATTAAGGAAAGATCCTGGACTTCACCTTACTAAACAGACAAAGCAAATACGATAGTAATTATGGACAAGGTAGATTATAGTGGAAAAATAACATGTTATTAGAATACAGGGGGTACTTAGGTGCCCCTTAAGACAGACACAAGTGGCAGACTGCACTACACACGTATGGGACACTCGGTGTGTCAGTGACACAGGGGAAACTGATGGTAAAACAGAGGAAGCGCGGAGGGTCAGCATAAGAGTGAAACGAGAAACCAATATATGATGCAGTGAAAAGTTTCAGTAACTTATTCATAAGAAAGAATCTGCATTAAAGATGGGAGCATGAGAGAGAGGAGGGAGCAGAGTGGTAGCCCGTCAGGGTGTTGAAGGAGAGCTCCTGACTACAGTGGTCTTTGACTACGACATAACCGTATGTGTCTGGTCTGTTTATCACTTTTCTCTCCATCTGCAGTGATAACAGAGATTAGATTTTTAGATTTTGCCACCGAAGTGGCTAGTTTATTGTGCACCTCCTGTCCATCCTGTGGACGGTAGCGGAAAAGCATATGGATCCACGAAAGGCTATTACAACATCACACTGCCAGAAGTACTTGTAACCAAGCCTAAGCCAGGCCACTACAACATCAGTCAGTCTGTTCACATTGCAAGTTGCTCCATAAACTTATCTACGTTCATGTTATCATAGTGGGTTATAGATCTACTCAGGCTTCTAAATGCATTCCTATAGCTATCATTTTCATTATTTACTTCTCTCCTAATATTATTCCTAATGCTAGACACAGATATACCAAAGTTATATTCTACATTTTCCTTCTGGGTGCTCTTCTTGGCTAACATATCAACTTTATCATGAAGGAGTAATCCAATGTGTGACGGAATCCATAGCAAATGTACTTTAATTCCTTTGTCCCGGATTTTTGAGTATCTATACCTGGCTTCTCCAATGAGCATGCTGTTAGAGTCATTATATGAGTCAAGAGCCTTCAATGATGACATAGAATCAGTAATGATGATAGAGTCAAGCTCAGTGTCATGAGTTAGCATTAGTGCCATTAGGATTGCAAACAATTTAGTTTGCAGTGTAGACGCCCAGTTGTTAATTCTTATGCCTAACTCAACAAAGTTGTTATCGTTCTTAACTAGGGAGGTGGCAACCAGAGCAGATGCAGCCCTGCCAGAAGACTCCTGTGTAGACCCATCAGTGTATATAATTTGTGATAACTTATTACTACCAGCTAGGCGAGAAATTTCTTGCAGCGGACACCGTAAAGCCTACACAAGACACTTTCAGAACGCTAAGTACAGCAGCAGCGAATAAGCTGAAGCTGCTGTCATGGATTACATTCTCACTTGTCATTATTAATTATTTTTGTGGCAAAGACCAGTGACAGATTTTTCCCCGACGAACGAACCAACAACAACAGTAACAACAGATGTTTCCTGCACGCCCGTCCACTGTGATAAATGTCCTCTCCTCCGCCAGTGATAGTCATTTGTGGGTCACTCCATCCATTTGTCTCAATCACACGTCTTGATATATGACCAGGTAACCACGCACCAGATGCAGCTTCAGTGGTGATGGTTCAGGTATCAGTGGAGGTGGTGGTGCCAGGTATCAGTGGAGGTGGTGGTACCAGGTATCAGTGGAGGTGGTAGTGCCAGGTATCAGTGGAGGTGGTGGTACCAGGTATCAGTGGAGGTGGTAGTGCCAGGTATCAGTGGAGGTGGTGGTACCAGGTATCAGTGGAGGTGGTAGTGCCAGGTATCAGTGGAGGTGGTAGTGCCAGGTATCAGTGGAGGTGGTAGTGCCAGGTATCAGTGGAGGTGGTGGTACCAGGTATCAGTGGAGGTGGTAGTGCCAGGTATCAGTGGAGGTGGTAGTGCCAGGTATCAGTGGAGGTGGTGGTACCAGGTATCAGTGGAGGTGGTGGTACCAGGTATCAGTGGAGGTGGTAGTGCCAGGTATCAGTGGAGGTGGTGGTACCAGGTATCAGTGGAGGTGGTGGTACCAGGTATCAGTGGAGGTGGTGGTACCAGGTATCAGTGGAGGTGGTAGTGCCAGGTATCAGTGGAGGTGGTGGTACCAGGTATCAGTGGAGGTGGTAGTGCCAGGTATCAGTGGAGGTGGTAGTGCCAGGTATCAGTGGAGGTGGTGGTACCAGGTATCAGTGGAGGTGGTGGTACCAGGTATCAGTGGAGGTGGTGGTATCAGTGGAGGTGGTAGTGCCAGGTATCAGTGGAGGTGGTAGTGCCAGGTATCAGTGGAGGTGGTAGTGCCAGGTATCAGTGGAGGTGGTAGTGCCAGGTATCAGTGGAGGTGGTAGTGCCAGGTATCAGTGTAGGTGGTGGTACCAGGTATCAGTGGAGGTGGTGGTACCAGGTATCAGTGGAGGTGGCGGTACCAGGTATCAGTGGAGGTGGCGGTACCAGGTATCAGTGGAGGTGGTGGTACCAGGTATCAGTGGAGGTGGTGGTACTAGGTATCAGTGGAGGTGGTGGTACCAGGTATCAGTGGAGGTGGTGGTACCAGGTCTCAGTGGAGGTGGTGGTACTAGGTATCAGTGGAGGTGGTGGTACCAGGTCTCAGTGGAGGTGGCGGTACCAGGTATCAGGGGAGGTGGTGGTACCAGGTATCAGTGGAGGTGGTGGTACCAGGTATCATTGGAGGTGGTGGTACCAGGTATCATTGGAGGTGGTGGTACCAGGTATCATTGGAGGTGATGGTACCAGGTATAAGTGGAGGTGGTGGTACCAGGTGTCAGTGGTGGTGATGGTACCAGGTGTCAGTGGTGGTGATGGTACCAGGTATCAGTGGAGGTGATGGTACCAGGTGTCAGTGGAGGTGATGGTACCAGGTGTCAGTGGTGGTGATGGTACCAGGTGTCAGTGGAGGTGATGGTACCAGTTGTCAGTGGTGGTGATGGTATCAGGTGTTGGTGATGGTATCAGGTGTTGGTGATGGTATCAGGTGTCAGTGGTGGTGATGGTACCAGGTGTCAGTGGTGGTGGTGGTGGTACCAGGTGTCAGTGGAGGTGATGGTACCAGGTGGTAGTGGGTGCTCACCAACTGGTAGTGGGTGTACACCAGCTGGTAGTGGGTGTTCACCAGCTGGTAGTGGGTGTTCACCAGCTGGTAGTGGGTGCTGACCAGCTGCTACAAAACCAAATCATAAAAGACTACAAATGAATGTGTACCAGTTGCGGGATTGGTCTGACAACTGGCTTTGAGAATTTACCCCCTGCTAATGCGAAGTTACAAAAGTCTGGGAAGGGCAAAGACGACCAAAAACAAAGTACAGGCTTTATGAGACACAGGATCCAAACCTCCTGAAAGAGAAGGACCTCGGAGTAAGAATAATTTCGAGCATTGCACTTGAAGAGCACATTAACTAAATAACCACCTCAGATAACATGAAACTGATAAATTTAAGGCTAGCTTTCAGGAGCCTCACCAAGGAGGCATTCACGAACCTATACACAGCATATGTCATGCCCATCTTGGTGTACGACGTGCTAGTGTGGAACCCACATCTGATGAAGCTTGTAATGAAGCTGAGGGATGTGAACTGTGAGGAAAGGCAAGAGGAGCTGAATCTGACGACATTAACGAGTAGAAAGACGAGGGTGACATGATTACAACGTACAAAATACTGAAAGTTGATAGTGGGGACAGGGCGAGATACATGAGGACACAGCGATGTGGTAGAGGCGGAATCCATAAATAGTTTTAAGAATAGGTACAATATTGTCCACTTAACGAGGAGAGAGTGAACCCAATAGCGGCTAGCGAAGAGGTCGAACTGGGACCTACGAATAAGTGAGTACTCACTCACGCACTCAGCAGGCTACACACTGGCGAGTAATCTGGTAGGCAGAGACTGGGCAAATAATGTTACCCTGAGGATTACTGACATGGAGAGGAAGACACAGAGAATGCTAAGCCCAGCACAAGTCTTGCTTCCCTCAACCCGACATTACATATGCAAATTGGTGCCGCAGTGGCGCCTTGTACTGCGGCTGTGTTATACTGTGCAGTATTTCAGTGTGCCACAGTGGTGCCTTGTGCTGCGGCTGTGTTCAAGCTGTTGGGAAGATCAGTATACCTGTGTCTGTAAACTTCCCATGGTGCTGTGGGTGACAGTGGTGATATCTCACAGTACTGTGGGTGACAGTGGTGATATCTCACAGTACTGTGGGTGACAGTGGTGATCTTGATGCTGTGTGTGGTGTTGGTAACTTATAGGTCAGGAAAGAGGACAAGTGTCCATGACACGAGGTTCTTGTCAGGTGATGACTCCTCTATAGTTAAGCATCGCCTTGCCAACTGCACCACCACAACTCTTATAGGTTAAAAAAAGAAAGTGTTGTCCCCACCATCATGGCAGGAGGGCTGACAGACTGAGGTATAGGTGATAAAAGAAAGTGTTATGTCCCCACCATCATGGCAGGATGGCTGACAGACTGAGGTATAGGTGATAAAAGAAAGTGTTATGTCCCCACCATCATGGCAGGATGGCTGACAGACTGAGGTATAGGTGATAAAAGAAAGTGTTATGTCCCCACCTTCATGGCAGGATGGCTGACAGACTGAGGTATAGGTGATAAAAGAAAGTGTATGTCCCCACCATCATGGCAGGAGGGCTGACAGACTGGTATAGGTGATAAAAGGTTTTCCCACCATCATGGCAGGAGGGCTGACAGACGAGGAAGGTGTAAAATGTTATGTCCCCACCTTCATGGCAGGATGGCTGACAGACTGAGGTTGGACGACACAGGAAAGACTTCTTGAAGTGAAAAAGGGTGAGAGAGAAGGTCTGTAAATTTTGGAAATTGAGATGGAAGGAATATCATTTAAAAGGAAAGTCGTAAAGAAGAGGGAAGAGAGACTTGAATATTGAAGATTAAGAGGCGTGAAAGGAATGAGAGTTGAGAACTGTAAATTTTGGAAAGGTGAGCGAAGTAAAATCTGATTTGAGGGTTGTAAATAGGAAGGAATATGAGGGGGAGAAAAGTCAGATCTGAGGACTGTAAATATTACGAGATGAGAGGGAAAACCCACTACTCGCACAAAGCGCAAGAGAACAGAAATAGAGAGTTTAAGAAGTAAGATTAATTGAATTGCAAAATAGCACTAGGGAGTGTGAGAGGCAGGCAAGTCACCCTTACCTAACATTACGTCACATGCGCTCTTTTAATGGAGAGGATGGAAGTGAGGAGACGAACACACGGTCACTCTTCTCAGAGCCAAGTATATATAGGACCTCTGACTCTGAAATTATTTGTAAAGTAACTGTTATTCCGGACGACCGTCCTCTCTCTCTCTTTCTTCTCTCTCTCTCTCTCTCTCTCTCTCTCTCTCTCTCTCTCTCTCTCTCTCTCTCTCTTTAGTAAGGCTTTTGATAGAGTACCGCACCAGAGACTGTTAAAGAAAGTGGGGGAAAAGTGCTGTCATGGATCGAGTCATGGCTCACCAATAGGAAGCAGAGAGTGTGCATAAATGGGGTTAAATCCGAGTGGGGATCTGTAACAAGTGGTGTTCCACAGGGATCAGTCTTAGGCCCGTTGTTATTTATAATATATATCAATGACCTTGATGAGGGAATTACTAGTGATATGAGCAAATTCGCCGACGACACGAAGATAGGTAGGATAATTGATTCTAACGTAGATGTCAGGGAACTTCAGGAGGATTTAGACAGACTCAATTCCTGGTCAGAAAAGTGGCAGATGCAGTTCAATGTAAATAAATGCAAGGTTCTGAAGCTCGGGAGTGTCCATAACCCAAGCACTTATAAGTTAAATAACGTAGAACTTAGCCATACAGATTGCGAGAAGGACTTGGGGGTGATGGTAAGCAGCAACCTTAAACCAAGACAGCAATGCCTAAGCGTACGTAATAAGGCAAATAGATTACTGGGATTTATATCAAGAAGTGTTAGCAACAGAAGTCCAGAGGTTATATTACAGCTTTATACATCATTAGTAAGGCCTCACCTAGATTACGCAGCTCAGTTCTGGTCTCCATATTACAGAATAGACATAAATTCGTTAGAAAACATTCAGCGTAGAATGACTAAATTAATACATAGCATTAGAAATCTTCCTTACGAAGAAAGATTGAAGACCCTAAAATTACATTCACTTGTAAGACGTAGAATGAGGGGAGACATGATCGAAGTATACAAGTGGAAAATGGGTATTAACAAAGGGGATATAAATAAGGTCTTGAGGATATCTCTCCAAGAGAGAACCCGCAATAATGGATTCAAGTTAGATAAGTTTAGATTTAGAAAGGATATAGGAAAGTATTGGTTTGGAAATAGGGTAGTTGATGAGTGGAACAGTCTGCCTAGTAGGGTTATTGAAGCTAGGACCTTGGGTAGTTTCAAATTTAGGTTGGATAAATCATGAGTGAGAGGGGTTGGATTTGAGTGGGACTCGCGCATGAGTGGGTAGAATTGTCAAAGCTTATTTCTTGGGTAGCATTGAAAATTGGGTTGAGCAAATATTCTGTTGTGGGACGGATTGTGAAGGACCTGCCTAGTATGGGCCAACAGGCCTGCTGCAGTGTTCCTCCTTTCTTATGTTCTTATGTTCTCTCTCTTTCTTTCTCTCTCTCTCTCTCTCTCTCTCTCTCTCTCTCTCTCTCTCTCTCTCTCTCTCTCTCTCTCTCTCTCTCTCTCTCTTTACTCAGGGTTTTACAAGATTGGCTTAAGGATTCCTAACTTTATCTACAAGCTAAGAGCTGTTACCTACATTACCTCATTTCAAAGCCTTTATTGTTATGAGACATACAAGTATGGAACAGGATGAAGTTGGAGTCATCTATGGGCCAGCAGTTTCATTTGATCAACTGATCTTATTTCGTTGATATCATTATGTTGTGCGAACATGTTCTAGATTCGAGTCATCCTGGGAATAAATGATCTCTGATAAAGTGACGTTCTGGAGAAGGTTACAGTCACAGTGAAGTTGCTGCTGGCTGCCCGTCTTGTGGTGTAGAAGCTCACTTCTCGCTGTCCACGGAGTGAAGCCAAGTGTGGTATTTTGCAATATTGGCCTTGTACATAACAATAAGACAGCCCACATCCCTCCGGTGTTGAAGGCTCTTCTGAAACGACAGATTATCCAGGCTGGGTCCAGGCGAGAGATGAGTCGTCTTGCTCTATTCTCTACTCCGTCAAGAAGCCGTAAATGAGATGGGGGCAGACAATACAAGAAAGTGGAGCATACTCAAGGTGTGAGCGTACTTGTGCCTCGTACAGAATCTTGCAACCTCTACTGTCGAGCAGATGCAAGATATGTCGAAGTGATGTAAGCTTCCTGGCCGCCTTGTTTGCAAGATTTACAACGTGGTTCTTCATGGTCAGTTTGGAGTCAAATTGCACCCCAAGAATATCAACTTCTTCCCCAGGTACCAACACTCTCCCATTCATACTTACTACTGTTCCGGCATTACCATCATGGTGCCTAAAGACCAAAATCATCATTTGTGTTTTCTCAGGAGCAAATGTTACCTACCATTGGTTTCTACAGGCTGATATCTCTTAGCAAGTGATTTACGCAGCTTAGATAAGCTGGCATTTCCTCCCTCGGGTAGGTAAATGTCAGACTACAGTCATCTATCTCTCTTTCTCTCTCTCCTGATACTAGAAGGTTAAAGGTTATTGTTTCTTCCGATCAACCATGAGCCTCACCTTGCAATTGTTTACCTTGCTAAATGCAAGGTAAACAATGATTGATCGCTGATGGAGTGATGTTTCTGAGACAGAAATAGAATTAACCTGCTGATTAATATCCGTCTTAGGCAAATTAACCTTTTATCCTCATATCCACCATTGTGGTTCATGTGAAAACTGGATTTGTATAAAGTTAAATCACTGACATATATGCAGTGGCGAATACTCTCTAAAGTAACAAGGATGAGTCGTGAGGCGAGACTAATCTCTTGTACGGTGACGATCCTCGTCAAGAGGTGAGAGATGAGGTTCCTGAGAGACCATGCAAGGTGTGAACGATCTTGGGTCTTCTATAGTATTTAGCAGATGCTCCATTACAATTGATTTTTTTTGGGCTACTTGCTTGTTAGGATCATCAGGTGGCCCACCCGCCGAGTGCTCAGTCATTATAGAGTCTTGTTTCAACTTTAGAATCCTAACCTCATCATTAAACGCGATGTCTTTTTCCCCGTTTGAGTTTTTTTCTTATCAAAAACAAATAATCTGTCATGGCTTGACCCTGGCAGATAAAGCCGCAAGAGTGATGAAGGTCAGAGATGTTGGCTTCTCCTCTGCTGTATAATAATCATTAGAGTGCAGTCTCCTGCAGTGATGGCATTAAGGGTTGAGCTTAAGAAGGTCATTAGAGTTACCTAACCACAACAAAGGACCAGGAAGACTTTCCCGTGGTGCTTTAGCCACTCGCTATACCGAGGTCCAGGAGTTGAAGCCCAAGTGTCAGATTCATTTTTGAAATCTAAGAATTATGCAGAAATGGCAGGTTGAGTACAAAGGTCTAAGAGTAATTCTGAATTACTGTGCTAGGTGCACTTGTCAGCCTCACTACACGACTGATATCATAATGACCCTTAACTAAAAAAAAAAGAAAAAAAATAGAAGTGAGTAAAGATTTTGAGATATCCTCACCTTTGTCGGTTTAGCGCTTTATTTGATAATAATAATAATAATAATTTGAGATATCCAAAAAGCATCCAATAACAGTGAAATGATCACAATCCAAGACTAAATATTCTTATACCTTGAGAGTTACGGAATCTTCCCACTGAACAGTGTCTCTGGGGACACTCCTTCTGCAGGTAATTACGGGCGTGAGCGAGTCAGATATTGTTTCTTAATCTTAGCCGGCAAGCAGTTAGGGCGCTGTAACACGATATTGGTGCCTCGTAATGACACTTATCGGCACTGTTCACCTCTTGGGATTGTGCGTGTATTTAAAAATTTGTGTTTACGGGAATTTTAACATGTATACTTTACCTTAGGATTAAACCATACCATAGGATTAAACCATACCATAGGATTATACCATACCATAGGATTACTTTACGGCGCTGCCGGGGGTCATCGCCTCGATGACCTGGTCCAAGAGCAGACATCATGGTGGCCAACCTGATGGATCAGGCTGTTGGTACTAGCCTTTCGCTTTTCAACGTATTCACCATAGCCCTGATGATCAGAAACATATTTGAGGAACTTCTTAAGTTCCCTCTCGAAGACAATCACAGGTTTGTTGGTTATTCCTCTTAAGTAGAAATAACAATGTCAGTGCCCTTGGTTCATCCAGAGATGCACAGGGCCACAAAAAGACAATAAAAGGAGCGTAGAAAAACTATAAAAAGCGAGGGACGACAGCTTGAAAATACCATAGCAGTAAAAGACCTCGTAATTCAACTGAAGAAGTAAAGAGAGCTCACTGAAATCGGCGAGGAAGTCTGTGAAGTCTTGAACAAAGAATTTAAAGAGGTTTTCTCAGTAAAAACATTGGTAATACCAAAAAAAAAAAGTCTTAGGAAAGGGAACATTCCCCGGTACTGGACACCATACACACAACAGGACAAGAGGAAAATATAATTGAAACTAGATATATCAAAAATAATAGCACCTGCGAAGCTGTCACTATTCAAACTACTAGCTAACATCTTAGAGAAGATCAGTGACTACGGAGGACATCAGGTGTAGTCCCTGTGTTTAGAAAGAAGACACGAAGCATCGAACTATAGACCAGTTTCAATGACCTGCATACAATGGGAAGGACAACAATATCTATGACATCTCTCTCTCTCTCTCTCTCTCTCTCTCTCTCTCTCTCTCTCTCTCTCTCTCTCTCTCTCTCTCTCTCTCTCTCTCTCTCACGTACGTACACAGAAGTTTCAGTTAACCCAATACCGGAGGAGAGGACGAGCACGGAATGTAAACCGAGTGAAATTGGAGCTTTAAACTAACAATATGGGCACTGCCAGAGTGCAGGGGCGGGGATGGAGCCCAGCCAGAGTGCAGGGGACGGGATGGAGCCCAGCCAGAGTGCAGGGGACGGGATGGAGCCCAGCCAGAGTGCAGGGGACGGGATGGAGCCCAGCCAGAGTGCAGGGGACGGGATGGAGCCCAGCCAGAGTGCAGGGGCCGGGATGGAGCCCAGCCAGAGTGCAGGGGACGGGATGGAGCCCAGCCAGGCAATAGCAAGGGAGGACGGGATGGAGCCCAGCCAGAGTGCAGGGGCGGGGATGGAGCCCAGCCAGAGTGCAGGGGACGGGATGGAACCCAGCCAGAGGGCAGGGGCGTGGATGGAGCCCAGCCAGAGTGCAGGGGACGGGATGGAGCCCAGCCAGAGTGCAGGGGCGGGGATGGAGCCCAGCCAGAGTGCAGGGGCGGGATGGAGCCCAGCCAGAGTGCAGGGGCGGGGATGGAGCCCAGCCAGAGTGCAGGGGCGGGGATGGAGCCCAGCCAGAGTGCAGGGGCGGGATGGAGCCCAGCCAGAGTGCAGGGCGGGGATGGAGCCAGCCAGAGTCAGGGCGGGGATGGAGCCCAGCCAGAGTACAGGGGCGGGGATGGAGCCCAGCCAGAGTACAGGGGCGGGGATGGAGCCCAGCCAGAGTGCAGGGGCGGGGATGGAGCCCAGCCAGAGGGCAGGGGCGGGATGGAGCCCAGCCAGTCAGGGCGTGGATGGAGCCCAGCCAGAGTGCAGGGCGGGATGGAGCCCAGTCAGAGTGCAGGACGGGGATGGAACCCAGCCAGGCAGGGGCGTGGATGGAGCCCAGCCAGAGTGCAGGGAACTGGTGGTATGGAGCCCAGCCAGAGTGCAGGGGCGGGGATGGAGCCCAGTCAGAGTGCAGGGACGGATGGAGCCCAGCCAGAGTGCAGGGGCGTGGATGGGCCCAGTCCAGAGTGCAGGGACGGGATGGAACCCAGTCCAGAGTGCAGGACGGGGATGGAGCCCAGCCAGAGTGCAGGGCGGGGATGGAGCCCAGCCAGAGTGCAGGGACGGGGATGGAGCCCAGTCAGAGTGCAGGAGGCGTGGATGGAGCCCAGCCAGAGTACAGGGGCGTGGATGGAGCCCAGCCAGAGTACAGGGGCGGGGATGGAGCCCAGCCAGAGTACAGGGGCGGGGATGGAGCCCAGCCAGAGTACAGGGGCTGGATGGAGCCCAGTCAGAGTGCAGGGATGGAATGGAGCCACGCAGAGTGCAGGGGTGGAGGAGCACTGTCAAAGTGCAAGGACTGGTAGGTAACACTGTCAGAGTGCAGGAACTGGTAGGTAACACTGTCAGAGTGCAGGAACTGGTAGGTAACACTGTCAGAGTGCAGGAACTGGTAGGTAACACTGTCAGAGTGCAGGAACTGGTAGGTAACACTGTCAGAGTGCAGGAACTGGTAGGTAGCACTGTCAGAGTGCAGGAACTGGTAGGTAACACTGTCAGAGTGCAGGAACTGGTAGGTAACACTGTCAGAGTGCAGGAACTGGTAGGTAACACTGTCAGAGTGCAGGAACTGGTAGGTACACTGTCAGAGTGCAGGAACTGGTAGGTACACTGTCAGAGTGCAGGAACTGGTAGGTATCACTGTCAGAGTGCAGGAACTGGTAGGTAACACTGTCAGAGTGCAGGAACTGGTAGGTAACACTGTCAGAGTGCAGGAACTGGTAGGTAACACTGTCAGAGTGCAGGAACTGGTAGGTAGCACTGTCAGAGTGCAGGAACTGGTAGGTAACACTGTCAGAGTGCAGGAACTGGTAGGTAACACTGTCAGAGTGCAGGAACTGGTAGGTAATACTGTCAGAGTGCAGGAACTGGTAGGTAACACTGTCAGAGTGCAGGAACTGGTAGGTAACACTGTCAGAGTGCAGGAACTGGTAGGTAACACTGTCAGAGTGCAGGAACTGGTAGGTAACACTGTCAGAGTGCAAGAACTGGTAGGTTAGCATGTTATTTATATCCTTTTTATTACTTCTGGTTTCTCATTCGTTCACTTCAATCATATCTCGTCTATTTCTCCATCTTTCCAGATGTAAATTCAGAGCCTCGAACCTGTGTTCCCAGGGTGGGGTTCCTGAGTCGCGGGATCAACTTTGGCATCCTTATATACATATTTACCAGCATATTTATGTTAATTCGGTAATATGGAGACCAGAGCTGAGCCGCCTAAAGGGTGTTTAAACCAGAGAAATTTGAAGTTGAAATATAACCTTATGATTCCTCCTATTTACAATATTTCATCTGTATACAACAAATTGTTATCTTTAGTAAGATAATGACATGAGATATCGAAACTGTACCACCTTGTGACCTTTTTAAAACAATGTGATCTTTCTTCAGAATAAAACGGATTCCATTTAAAATATAGTGAACTCCAAAATTTATTGAATTATCCCCAAAACAGTGAAACTCTAAAATAAAGTGAACTCTTTGAGATATAGATGATCAAAGAGCAAAGATGTCATTTTTGCTCTTTGGCCTCTTGACTCTAGTCTCTTCCAACCATTTCTTGATGTTCTTAATAATCTTGCTCCTTCCATTAAGTTTAAAGCTGATTGGGAATGTAATTCCTTGCTTCCTTTCCTTGATGTTCATGTCCACCGCTCAGTTACAGGTTTTGCTTTTTCAGTGTACCGTAAAACCTATGCACAGCGGCATGTACATTCACTACTGTTCTTATCATGCTTCCTCTGTCAAGAAAAGTGTTCTTATCTTTCTCCGTGCTCTCCGTATCTGTGATCCTCAGTTCCTTGAAGCAGAAATTTCCACTCTTCATAATTCATATTCCCGTCTTGGCTACCCTTCCCATTTCATAGACTCTGCTTTCTCTCGTGCTAAACGGACTTTCTTCTCTCCTAAACTCTCTACACCTGGGAACTCTCCTGTCCTCTGCCTTCCCTATATTTCCAGTCTTTCTAATCTCAACAACTCTCTCCGTTCCATAGATATCAAACTTACTTTTCACCAGACTAACATTCTTCCCATTAATCTAGTTCATACGTCTCCTCCCTCTATAGATGCTCCTGGTGTCTACTCTATTTCTTGTTCCTCCTGTCCTCTCCAGTACTTTGGAGAAACTGGCCGATCTCTTTCTGACAGACTTAGTGAGCACAAAAGTAGTGTTAGGCCAACACCAACAATGCTCTTTTCTGTCATGTCAAAGATCACAGTCATTCTATTAACTGGTCTTCTGCTAAAACTGTCTACCCTACTTCTAACTTTCACAGTCGCCGTCTGGTTGAATCCTCCCTTATACACAACTTTCCTTGTATGAATCTTAGTCGTGGCTTTGTTTCTGTAGATGCCTTCCTTTCCCATTACATTATAAAATGCTCCAAACTTCAGAACACCCATGACTTGACCTGATTCTTTTTTCCCTTCTCCCTCTTCTCCTTTCCTTTTTCCTCTTTCTCCTTTTGGGGTTTCTTTCTTCTGCCTTGGGTGTTTGGTCCATTATTATTATTTTCCCCTTCTGTGTTCTTGCTTCTACCCTCTGTGGGCCCCTAGCTCCCTTGTGGGCCCCTAGCTCCCTTGTGGGCCCCTAGCTCCCTTGTGGGCCCCTAGCTTCCTTGCAGTGCTTCCTTTTCTCAGTCTTGGACTGACTCCTCTACTACTACCTCTCTTCCTCTTTTCTACTACCTCTCTTGTCCCGTCCCTGTCTGCTGGCCTATATATACTCCCTCCTTCTCTCTTTTTTGTTAGTGTGACTTTGTAAATGGTCCAAGTCGGACCAAAACATCGTGGTAAGCTCCTCTCTTCCATGTGTGGGTTATTTGTGTATTGTTCCAGTCACAGTATTGTGCCTTTTATTATTTATTTTGAAATACCTTCAAAATAAAGATACCCCCACGTATTACACTTGTGTCAAAGTCATCATCTAGTGGGAACTACATAGCAGTCAGTGTACAGTGTCGTGATAGTGAACCAACCAGTGTACAGTGTCGTGATAGTGAACCAACCAGTGTACAGTGTCGTTATAGTGAACCAACCAGTGTCTTTATGACAGAGTGTAGTGTTCATGTACCAAATAAATTGGATGCCATTTAGTGCCGTTTGTGTCCATTTTTATCGTTCAATTGTTATATATTTACACCTAGGTTTTCTTCCTGTGGTAATTGCCTGTTCGGTCCCCGCTCTTACAAACACTCGCAGCTTCGCAACACAAATTGTTTTGCTTTCAAAATTTCCTGTGTCTTCTTTCATGGCTTCTCACATTGGACACTTTTTTCCAATTTCTGAAATTCTTTCTTCTGTTGTTTCTTCTTTGTGATCTCGTTCTTGTATTGTATACATCCAGCACTTGTGATCTTGCTGTATTGTATACATCCAACACTTGTGATCTTGCTGTATTGTATATATCCAGCACTTGTGATCTTGCTGTATTGTATACATCCAGCACTTGTGATCTTGCTGTATTGTATAAATCCAGCACTTGTGATCTTGCTGTATTGTATACATCCAACAGTTGTGATCTTGCTGTATTGTATACATCCAACACTTGTGATCCTGCTGTATTGTATACATCCAACACTTGTGATCCTGCTGTATTGTATACATCCAACACTTCAGCTGTCTATCCTGGGAGACACTTCAGCTGTCTATTTGTTATGTCTCAGAACTGTATAGCTATTGTTATGTCTCAGAACTATCTAGCTTTTGTTGTCTCATATAAGAACAAGTTGAAGACGACTCTAACCCCCCGCACCCGAGAACTTTCTCTGTCTCTCTGTCTGTCTCTGTCTCTCTGTCTCTTGAGCCTACACAACAGTACGGTACACACTGTCTCATAATTATCATTCCGACTTGAAGATGCGACTCACTATCCTGAGATGGGGACAGTCTAGACCAGGAGGCTGCTTCCTGCATCCTCCAGACGTCCTCCTCCTCCTCCTCACACTCTCCTGGATACTGACAATATCCTCGTGTCTGGTGTATCGAGCCTGCCGGGACCTTCCCTGGCGGCGACAAACGAATCGGGAATCGTTACGGTCCTTGTTGCAGCTTCTGAAACCGGATTCCGGGAAATCACCTTTCGCAACTACCCAGTTCGCAACGGTACGTCGCCTGTTGCAATAATCGAAGCCGCAGCGGGAGGTCACCTGTTGCAATAACCTGTTGCCCCGACAACGACGGTGCCTGTCATCATTACTGCTTCGTATTTCGCATCATGACTGTGTCCATCTTCTTGGTGCAGACTCTCTCTCTCCAGCATCTTCAGTGACAGGTGCCGCAGAGAGAGAGAGAGAGAGAGAGAGAGAGAGAGAGAGAGAGAGAGAGAGAGAGAGAGAGAGAGAGAGAGAGAGAGAGAGAGAGAGAGAGAGAGAGAGAGAGAGAGAGAGAGAGAGAGAGAGAGAGAGAGAGACCGGGAGAAGGCAGAATCAAGAGTATTGTTATTTAAAAGAAAGAAGGACTCGCTCAACACAAAAGGCCAGACCACTCCAGGCAGATCTCAAGTGCAACAAGGTGAACAAGAACATCTCTAAACACTACAAGAGAAAAAGTGTTGTTTACTTGCTCACTATCATCCTGTGTTTGTTGAATCTGTTAACTTGTATTAAAATATTTACAATGAATGTTTACCAGTATGCTAAGATGAGGCGATCATGTTGGAGCGTAGATAAGGAACAGCTTCACCAATCTCTCTCTCTCTCTCTCTCTCTCTCTCTCTCTCTCTCTCTCTCTCTCTCTCTCTCTCTCTCTCTCTCTCTCTCTCTCTCTCTCTCTTCTCTCTCACGCTCCCCTCTCCTCTCTCCTTTCTCTCATTCATTATATATTTCCACATCTTTTAAATATTTTTTATTCTCCTTTATAAAAAAAATCTCTGGTTCTCAGAAGGGTTAAATGTCCTCGTAAACAATTAAATAATGTATTGGTGCAGAGTTTTCAATTAAACTCAGTGTTGGGATGTGTTTTCTTAAGAGCCACCTAAGTTGCCCCGTCCTCTAATATCATGTACATTTTTCCACTATAATCTACCTTGTCCATAATTACTATCGCATTTGCTTTGTCTGTTTAGTAAGGTGAAGTCCAGGATCTTACCTTAATTCATGGTATAACTTAACAAATCTTTGAAGACAATTGTGTTGTAGAAGTCAGGGGCCCAAGACTGTTCAGCTGCCTCCCAGCATACATAAGGGGGATTACCAATAGACCCCTGACTGTCTTCAAGAAGGCGCTGGACAGGCATCTAAAGTCAGTACCTGACCAGCTGGGCTGTGGTTCGTACGTCGGGTTGCGTGTGGCCAACAGTAACAACCTGGTTGATCATGCCCTGATCCACCATGAGGACTGGTCACAGACCGGGCCGCGATGAACAGGTGAAACACATTCTTAATAACCCTCGTTTGTCGCTGGGCTTTAAGCCTAATTAACTACACCTCCATAAACATAAATTTAGTGGAGTTGTCCACACGAACCATCATTTCAAGATTTAAGATTGCTCCTTTGCAAACTCTAAGGCTGTAAATCAGTACAAGTAATCGAACAGAGGCGTAATCTGGATTAACCACGAAATTAAGGAGTTAGTAAACAGAAGGTACGATATTTAATTATATCAAAGCAGTGAGGAAGCCTTGCGTAATAAATGCAAGAGAGAGAGAGAGAATGATAAAGAAACGAAACCCTAAGAATAGACTAAGGATAGACCAAGGATAGACCAACGGCTGACCAAGGATAGAGGAAAGACTAAGAATGGACCGCAAATGGACGAAGGATAGACCATGGAAAAACCAGAGGTAGACCAAAGATGGACCATGGATAGACCAAAGATGGACCAAAGATGGACCAAAGATAGACCAAGGATGGACCAATGATAGACCAAGGACTCACCACAGATAGATCAAGAAAGTTCATCGGATAAACCAAGGATGGACCAATGATAAACCAAGGATGAACCAAGGATGGACCAATGATAAACCAAGGATGAACCAAGGATGGACCAAGGATGAACCAAGGATAAACCAAGGATGGACCAATGATAAACCAAGGATGAACCAAGGATGGACCAATGATAAACCAAGGATGAACCAAGGATGGACCAAGGGTGAACCAAATTTGAATACAGAATGGATCTTAAACATGTTTTTGACTGAAAGGAAATATATAAGGTTGTAGCCTCGTAACCATCTCAGCATTAACTCCAAGGTTATCTAAAATCACTAAAAATCAAGACCTTGCAGTAAAAAGTGCCATAAACCGAGTCCAACTACGTAAATTACAGAAGTTTTTTTCTTAATTCTGGAAGCAAGAAGAACGAAACATTTTTAAAAGCTCTGATAACCAATGTAAAATTTTTTTTTTAGGTAATTAAGAAGAGCACAATATACGTACTCATATTATAATTGTACAAACATCTATGACATCTGTACATAAAATATATGTAACACTTAATGTAACACTTCCTCTAGATGAGACTAATGCAACACTTCTCCTAGCTATACACACAAGTGTACAACTTCCTCTGGATAAAGGGACCATCGAAAAAAAACCATTGTTTAAAAGACATGAAATGGCCGGACAGGATATATGTACTCTGGTTACATAGGCGAGTGACTGTCTCAAGGGGCACGTAAGTCAGAGGCACGTAAGGTGTGAGCTGTGCTCACACCTTACGTGCCTCTGAAGCAGCCATCAGATAGGCACGGGGCAGCCAGGACAACCAACCTGCCCAGTGATATTCTGCAATGGGTGAAAATGATATAGAAAGTGATAAATCATGGTCAGGATGACTCAATACGCAGAAAAGATCCACAACTAAGAATATTTTTCCACTCAGAAAATCTGCTTCATTTAAAAAAAAACAAAAAAAATTGCGTTGCTAAATAGATTTTTTAATTGTAAAATGTTTAATGACGCTGGGGAATTGAAGGTAATTTTTTCCCCACATGGCAGAATAAACTCAGGACAAAATTTAAACATTGCATTTAAAAATTATGTAAATGTTTATTCTCCCACCAGCAGGAAAATGTGAGAATTTTGTAAATGCTTCTCTCAAGCGTGCACACCCACACACCTGAGCAGCCACACACCTGAGCAGCCACACACCTGAGCAGCCACACACCTGAGCAGCCACACACCTGAGCAGCCACACACCTGAGCAGCCACACACCTGAGAGCCCAACGACCCCACAAGCCCCCAGCCCCACACCTGAGCAGCCACACACCTGAGAAGCAGCCACACACCTGGAAGCAGCCACACACCTGAGCAGCCACACACCTGAGCAGCCACACACCTGAGCAGCCACACACCTGAGCAGCCACACACCTGAGCAGCCACACACCTGAACAGCCACACACCTGAGCAGCCACACACCTGAGCAGCCACACACCTGAGCAGCCACACACCTGAGCAGCCACACACCTGAGCAGCCACACACCTGAGCAGCCACACACCTGAGCAGCCACACACCTGAGCAGCCACACACCTGAGCACCACACACCTGAGCACCACACACCTGAGACAGCCACACACCTGAGCAGCCACACACCTGAGCACCTGCCACACACCTGAGCACCACACCACACACTGAGCACCACACACCTGAGCCCACACACCTGAGCAGCCACACACCCTGAGCACCACACACCTGAGCACCCCACACCTGACACCCACACACCTGAGCACCCACACACTGAACACCCACACCTAGCACCACCCTGAGCAGCCACACACCTGAGCACCCACACACCTGAGCACCCACACCTGACACACACCTGACATACACCTGAGCACCCACACACCTGAGCACCCACACACCTGAGCACCCACACACCTGAGCACCCACACACCTGATCACCCACACATCTGAGCACCCACACACCTGAGCACCCACACACCTGAGCACCCCACACACCTGAGCACCCCACACACCTTAGCAGCCACACTCATGAGCAGCCACACACCTAAGCAGCCACACACCTAAGCAACCACACACCTAAGCAGCCACACACCTGAACACCCACACACCTGAGCTCAGGATTGTAGATAAGTGGAATGAGGTTGATGAAGATGTGAAACAGACAAACTCAATACACTGTTGTTAAAAGCAGGATTGATCTGACAAAGGAAGCCAGGAACCAGTAATGCCTGCTATTGTATATTTAGGAACCGGGCCCAGGAGCTGACACTCGACTCCCGTAAACATAACTCGGGGAGTACACAGACACAAAAAAATACCACAAAACACCCAAATACACACACCGGGGCCAGGATTTATGACTCGACCCCTGCAACCACAATTGGGTGAGTACACAAGGGGGTGATAACAGACGCGATCTTTCCCTCTGGATTTCAGATCCTGAGGGAAGCCAGGGGAAACAGAGGAGGAGTTGCACTGCTTATCAAAAAGCAATGGAGTTCTGAGGAGATGGAAGGACTAGTCAGAGGAGAAGTGAATGACTACATAGTAATAACACTCAAAAAGTGATGATAGCAGTGATGTACAACCCACCACCGAACAGGAGGCCAAGACAAGAATACGATGATAGCAACAGAGTGGACACGCTAGCCGAGGTGGCCAGAAGTGCCCACTCATCATAGGGAATTTCAACCATAAGGAGATTCACTGGGAAAATCTGGAGTCACCCGGGGGACCAGAAACCTTCATGTGACAGTGATATAACCAGAGACTGGACCTCGTATTCACCCTGAAGAGTACTGACGTAGCGGATATCACACACGGAAGGTCCTTAGGCACTAGCGATCACACGGTCTTGAGTTTCGAATACATAGTAGAGTTGACAATGAAGAGTGAAGCAGTACGAGGTCGGTAGAAGCCAAACTTCCAAAAAGAGGACTAAACAGGTATGAGGCAAGACTCACGAAATCGTAATGACACGATTGCAAACAAACCATACCACGGGTGGGGTTAGAACCCGCGGTCAGAGAGTCTCAAAACGGCTAACGCGACGGTCTGGAGTTTTGAGACTCTCTGACCGCGGGTTCTAACCCCACCCGTGGTATGGTTAGGTATGAGGCAAATCCTAATTTGGAAACTGCAAAATATTAGACGAATTGAAGGTAAATTATTACAAAGGATGAAAGATTTTATCTTGAGCGGACAATTCAAGCAGATATTAGAGGGAAAAAATATTTGCATGGGTGGATGTGACAAGTGGGGTGCCTCAAGGATCTGTACTAGCCCAATAAAATATGTCTAATTTATAAAAAAATGACTTACGAGAAGAAATAAAAGAATATATAACAATCTTTGCAAATGATGCAGAAATCTTATGTAAAATTAATAATGAGAATAAATTTTGACAAGAGGATTCGGATGCATTGATGGAATTTAATGGTGCTAAATGCCATGCAGTGAAAAATGGGAGAAAGTGAAATTAGGCCTCATTAGGAAAATAGGCTGTGCGACGAGATATAACTATCAGAAAGGAATCTAGAAGTTATTATTAACAAAAAACTGAAACCGACAGATTATATCAATGAAACTGTGAGAAACTCTTATGCTACACTGCCAAACTATATAATAATTTTGGAATGTGTGGATGATGACTCGTTAGGAAAGTTGTTATAGTTTGTACTGGACAAAACTTGGTATATGAAGGTAGTGTGTGGGGGCCACTGCTCAGCAAAACTTCTAGACAAGTTAGAAAAATGTTCAAAGAAGAGCTATGAAATGACTGTCAGAGTTGAACAGTATGAACTATGATGAAACGTTGGTAACATCATAGTTGTCTATGTTGGCTGATAAGAGGAAGACAACATGTTGACCACATATGAGGTGGAAGGACTTTAAACGTAAATAAAAACAAATCAGTGCCTGCAACAGGGATAACAAGAAGCCACAGTTGAAAATTGAGGAAAAAAATTGAGTGGAAAGGACAGCAGAAAAATATATTCATCTCAATTAGTGGTTGAGCGGGAGAACAAATTGAAGGAGAAAATAGTAAGAGTTGCAACCAATGAATTTAAGGAACGAATGTTATGACCATAGTATTGACGGTGGTCCACCACGAGCACAGTTCTGATCTTGTAGCTACAAATGTGTAATTACACACACACACACACACACACACACACACACACACACACACACACACACACACACACACACACACACACACACACACACACACACACACACACACACACACACACACACTCAAACACACACACACACACACAACTAGGTGAGTACACTGCTGGTCTTGTTGGTTCAAACATTCATTTTGCGTTTACACACAAGTATTCAAACTACTTCCTGTCCCTCCAATATACACTTCCTGTCCCTCCAATATACACTTCCTGTCCCTCCAATATACACTTCCTGTCCCTCCAATATACACTTCCTGTCCCTCCAATATACACTTCCTGTCCCTCCAATATACACTTCCTGTCCCTCCAATATACACTTCCTGTCCCTCCAATATACACTTCCTGTCCCTCCAATATACACTTCCTGTCCCTCCAATATACACTTCCTGTCCCTCCAATATACACTTACTGTTCCTTCAATATACACTTCCTGTCCCTCCAATATACACTTCCTGTCCCTCCAATATACACTTCCTCTTCCTCCAATATACACTTCCTCTTCCTCCAATATACACTTCCTCTTCCTCCAATATACACTTCCTCTTCCTCCAATATACACTTCCTCTTCCTCCAATATACACTTCCTCTTCCTCCAATATACACTTCCGAATACATTGTTTGCAATGAAAAATAAAATAAACTCTACATTAACGTTGTCCTGGATTTACTTCAACTGGTTGATGGTGTAATTGTTTTATGAACATAAGAAAGAAGGAACACTGCAGCAGGCCTACTGGCCCATGCGAGGCAGGTCCAAGTCTCCAACCCGCTTAAGCCAATGCCCCGACCCAGCCAGGTCAGGTTACATTCACTTAAGGAAGGAGCATGGCATCTGACCCAGTAGCACAAGCTAGTCAGGACCAACTCACACCCACCCGCACCCACTCATATATTTATCTAGCCGACCACCTAGATTTAACCCTCTCCAGGTAAACTCCAGGTAGTCAGGTCACTTCCACTTAAAGAATTAGTACGGCATCTGACCTAGTAGTACAAGCTAGTCGGGTCCAACTCACACCCACCCACACCCACTCATGTATTTATCTAACCTATTTTTAAAACTACACAACGTCTTAGCATCTATGACGGTACTCGGGAGTTTGTTCCACTCATCCACAACTCTATTACCAAACCAGTGCTTTCCTATATCCTTCCTGAATCTGAATTTTTCCAGCTTAAAGCCATTGCTGCGAGTCCTGTCTTGGCTGGATATTTTCAGCACGCTATTTACATCCCCTTTATTTATTCCTGTTTTCCATTTATACACCTCAATCATATCCTCCCTAATTCTACGTCTTTCTAGAGAGTGCAGATTCAGGGCCCTCAGTCTATCCTCATAGGGAAGATTTCTGATACATGGGATCAACTTTGTCATCCTCCTCTGTACGTTTTGCAGAGCATTTATATCCATTTTGTAATACGGTGACCAAAACTGAAATATAAGACACACGTCTTATATTTCAATGTTTTCACTAAAAGAAAGTTCGATGTATTTACTTTAGTCTTGAGATACGAGAGTCTGTAATGTGTAGAAATATTTCCCAGCAGCAAAATAAAGCTGAAAATATCACATTTTTCCACATTTTACCATCAACACGTCTCTGATGACACACACGACAAGCTTTCACAAACAAAAAAGATATAATGTATTTTTTCCATTTGTTGATGTTGACACGTGAAGCTGTGTATGTATCCGCGTGAGAGAGTCTTTCTTCATACACTGCTCTAGAAGTTTGATGGAAGGTTATACATTGTTTTAAATTTAAACAGTTCGCATCCCTCTATCAGAATCATTATGTATGGCTAACTAAAGCCAGATCTCTTTCTTTGATAATCTCACTAGTCAAGTTGATGGTAATATTAAGTCAACAATGAATAGAAAACACACACTAGAGCTCATGCAAGTAATGTCTAACACGCAGTGACTGGAAAATGGAAGGTAATCAGGTTTAATGCAAGGAAAACCCTCCATTCCAGATGCAGCATAAATAATAACTAGAGGATAACTTCACATGACGTCTGAAAGACCTTAAAATATATACCAACTAATAAAGGCGAAGAAGTACGTATGATTGCTCGTGTCGCGATCCAGAGGGAAAATGCCTGCAGCATTCTGGGCACGCAGCCCACCGCCGGGTAGCTGGATGAAGTATTTGAGATGTAGGCTCCGAGATGTAGGCTTCCTGCTGTTTTTTGTTAATGTATTTTGTCTTTAAATAAAGTTTGCTTAGAATATAAAATATAAGGGGTGGTAGGAGAAAACAATATTCCAACAGCTCCGAGGAGAACCTTGAGTTTTTCCTGAAGTAAGTTTATTCTTTTCTCTTAGAATGAAGGTCTCCAGCACAGTTCCAGAGTTGGTACCTCCCTATATATTTTATATAATATATATATATATATATATATATATATATATATATATATATATATATATATATATATATATATATATATATATATTTATATTTATATATGATGTGTGTATGGAAAGGAAAGGCAGTGTGATGTTCTCAGCAGATAGCTGTGTATTAGCAACTGACGCTTTTTAAACAGACGATATTATTTTAGCCAGAAGTTGTTTCTCAGCAGACACGGTTGTCTCAGCAGACACGGTTGTCTCAGCAGACACGGTTGTCTCAGCAGACACGGTTGTCTCAGCAGACACGGTTGTCTCAGCAGACACGGTTGTCTCAGCAGACACGGTTGTCTCAGCAGACGACTAAGAGCGCTCCAAGGAGGACAAAAGCGTATAGGAAGCATCAGGTCCGTCGGGAATGTGTAAGAGCTGCAACCATTGTTTCTCCCCTGCCTTTGTTACTAAATATCTCGCACATCTTTTGTTGTCTTTTGTGGAGGCCAGGAGAGAGACAACATGACTGGTGACAGGAGAGAGACTCCATGACTGGTGACCATGACAGAGACTACATGACTGGTGACCATGACAGAGACTCCATAACTGGTGACCATGACTGGTGACCATGACAGAGACTCCATGACTGGTGACCACTAGACTGTTCATCTCTCTCTCCTTCATAATGTCTTCCATCTCCTTACACACACACACGAGATCATAATAGTTACAATGATCAAGGAACATTACAGAAAGATCGTATTGATGATATTCAGATTGACTCTTAATCTACTCTATCCACCTCTAAAATACCCTTTGGATAAACTCATGGACAATACTAAAAACGACATACAGAACCATTAGTTGACGACAATTAGAATGATCAACTCTGGTATGCACTTCGAAGGAGAAAGATAATAATGGGCTGCAGAATGGATAAGGGACTTTAATGGTGTGAGTTAGATATTAGATTTACATTCACTGGCTGATAGCAAAAGAGACGTGATAGCCACCATAAGTTATTAAAAGATATAAAAATATGGATGAAGAACGTCAGCCAGGGCTGACGTTGCTCTCTCTCTCTGTTTGTCTGTCTGTCTCTGTCTGTCTGTCTGTCTGTCTGTCTGTCTGTCTGTCTCTCTCTCTCTCTCTCTCTCTCTCTCTCTCTCTCTCTCTCTCTCTCTCTCTCTCTCTCTCTCTCTCTCTCTCTCTCTCTCTCTCTCTCTCTCTCTCTCTCCGGTTAATAAATCCTCCTACTTCTGAAAAAAAATATATGGTGAGTATAATAGTGAAAGCTAATATGAGGAGGTCAGCTGTAGGCTTGGAAGTACACACTAGAGACTGGAACACTACCAGTTTATGTCCGCTCTTGTTGCTACAAACAGTAAGTAATTAGGTAGGCAGAGGCAGCGAGAGGCAACTGTGTCAGGCTGTTAATAACAGAAGCTTTACATTGCTTCATTTTAATCTCTTCATTGTGTCCCGCGTATTAAAACCCAGCCATTGTTCTTACTCGACTTTTTTCACTGTTTTTTTTATGAAATACTTCCACTGAAGGTGTCTGCAGTAAATATTGTTGATAAATGTGCTATTAAATGTTTTATCTTGGCTCTTCAATTATTTTCGGTGTTTATTGTGAGAGATTTGTAATTTGGAACATAATTCTTCCTCCGTAAGCCACGCGGGAGGTAAGAGGCCACTAAAATGCCGGGAGCAAACTTAGCTTAGTTTAGACAAACTAGGAATATAGTTGTAAGACCATAATGTACAGTCATTGCCTCAGCCTTGTAGAATGACCTGGATACGAAAGTGGTAGAGGCAGTATCTATATTCAGCTTAAAGAATAGGTACGTTACGGCTCAGGAGGTAGAGCCTGAAACCGAGCCTCGACTTCTGCAACTAAAGATAGGTGAGTAAATACACACTCGTAGGTATATTTAAAGTGAAATGAGCTGGAAGAAGAAGTACTGAAGGAAGGTTCCATACAGAGTCTCAAGAGCAGGTACGACAAGATCTATATGGTTAGGAGTAAATCTGGCAAGCGGAAAGTTGATAAGTGGAGCCAGGAGCTAGGACACGCCCCCTAGAATCCCATATAGGTGAATATTCACATACAGCACACACTGGACTGAAGGACCGGGGGACATATGAAAACGACATACAAAATACTAAGAAGAACTGATGAGGTGGAAAGACCCAGATAGTTCATGAGGCGGGAAACAGGAACACTAGGGCAAAACTGGAAGTTAGAAACACAGATGAGTCACAGGAAGTGGAACGAACTGGGCAACGAAGTAGTAAGAGTAGAATCCGTGCGTTGCTTTAAGAAAAGGTATGATAAAGCTCACGATGGTAGGAGAGAGTAAACCCACCAAAGAAGAGCAAGAATCGAAAATATCAGATAAAGAAGAGAGGATGAACGACAGCTTAAGAACAACACAGCATCAAAAATAATGTCGGAAAAGATACCGTCATATAAGAAGGAAGACAACAGCTAATATCAAGTGACTCAACTATGTAGGAGGAGGAGGACACAGAAGTCACGGTCGATGGAGGAGGGGGGAAGTGTACGTGGAAGCCAACAAAAATTTAAAGAAATAGACCCCTGGCTGTCTTCAAGACCCCTGGCTGTCTTCAAGACCCCTGGCTGTCTTCAAGAAGGCACTGGACAGGCACCTAAAGTCAGTACCTGACCATCCGCGCTGTGGTTCGTACGTCAGTTTACGTGCGGCCAGCAGTAACAGCCTGGTTGATCAGACCCTGATCCACCATGAGGCCTGGTCTCAGACCGAGCCGCGGGGGGCTTTGACCCCCGAAACCCTCTCCAGGTAAATATTCATTCAAGAGACAGGAAGAGTAACCAGAAGCATAAGTGATGCGACAGATCAGACGAAGCTTCAGGATAAAGTGGTGAAGCTGCCGAGGGAAGCGGATGCCATAAAAGTTAAGAAACCTGAGGCAAGAAATGAGCGAACTTGACACGACTCTATATCACCAGTCACTAGACACACGACTCTATATCACCAGTCACTAGACACACGACTCTATATCACCAGTCACTAGACACACGACTCTATATCACCAGTCACTAGACACACGACTCTATATCACCAGTCACTAGACACACGACTGATATACAGTCACTAGACACGACTCATATCACCAGTCACTAGACACGACCTATCACAGCATAGACACGCAGACTGGGAAGTATGCGAGAGGCACTTACGTTACAGACAAGTGTCACTTACGTTACAGACAAGTGTCACTTACGTTACAGACAAGTGTCACTGACGTGAATACTCTGAAAAGTCTTGGGTAGAGGAAGACATTAGTTATGCATCTGGATATATTCAGTACGGATTAAAGGAAGGGAAGTCCTGCCTGGTAGAATTTTGTGACAGAAAAACAGAAAAACGTCAATTAAAAGAGAGAGAGACGGAGAAAGAGATACATGGGGAGAGACAGACAGACAGGGAGATGGGGGTACGAATGAGAGAGGATGGGTTGACTGTATTTTCTCTAACTGCCAGAAAGCATTTAATAGGTACCACACGGGAGACTGACTCACAAACAGAAGCAGCCAGAGGCCCCGAGAAAAGTGCACAGCTGATCACTGAAGTATCTGACTGACAGGAGACTGTAAACAAGAAAACATTAGAATGGACAATAATAGCTACTGAGTTCCCCGAGGATCAATACCTGGAACATTACTGTTTTTTTACGTAAAGATCTATCAGAAGGCATTAATATCTATGTTTGCTGAGGATGTGAGACTAAAGAGAACAATATGATGACTAAAGGAGGGAGATATACTATAAAAATACTCAGACAAGTGTACTAGAGTTTAATCCAGACAATTTTAAGAAAATATAATTCAGAGAGGGTGAAGAAAGACAACATCAAGAGAGCAGACTGGAAGAGAAGCAGTTCCAGAAAACTAGTAAATAACTGGAAGTAATTAATGCACTTAACATATCACTGGAGGAGCATATGAAACACATTACATCAGTGGCCCTGGAAAGCTAGTAAATCTTTGAATTACCCTCAGAATCCTCAATAAAGAAAACGCAGCACCAGTATGGACACCACACCTGAGAAAACACGTTCAAAACCTGGAGAAAATAGAGACTTGAAGTCAGTTTGTGCTGAACTAAAATATTTGAGCTTTGAAGAGAAGCTCAGTGAATTAAATCTAATGACCTTGGACTACATTAGAGTTATTCAGAGGTTTCGATAGAGCCGACGGACACAACCTGTTTGAAATGCTATGCAGAGGGAAATAGAGGGCAACTCTGGAAGCTAAGAATACAAATAATGAGTGATGTTTCTCCATTATCAAGTCTGAAAGTGGTAAATTAGTGGAATGAACTAGAGAGAAGACTGGTAGAAGCAAATTCATACACAATTTCAAAAGTAGGTATGGTAGGGGCTATTAGGTCAGGAATATTAGGTATGATAGGGGCTATTAGGTCAGGAATAGTAGGTATGATAGGGGCTATTAGGTCAGGAATAGGTACATGATAGCCAGAGAGGCAGTGCCACGAACTGAATCTCGACCCCTGCAAATATACACACACACTCACACACTCACACACACACACACACACACACACACACACACACGCACACACACACACACACACACGCACACACACACACACACACACACACACCAACATAGTTAAGACTAGGTTTGAAAAGCCATGAGCAGGAGGAGGACCAGTAGAAACAGTAAAGGCGGGCCAGGAGCTATGACTCGACCCCTGCAACCACAAATAGGTGAGCAAATAGGTGAGTACACATTACAGACAAGTGGACAAAACTTGAGAGCATAAACCAGCCATCAAAGACTTACTTTCCGATCAGAAAATTTCTGCATATCAAAGAAAAAGTCTTTGATAGAGTTGCTCATAAAAGGGCAAAATCTGGAAGCAAAATAAAGATGGAAAAAAAAAACAAATTACTAAAAGGCATCTGAGACTCGCACTAAATTGGGTCACCATTATCCTGACTAGTGGAAGACCAGCTGGTAACTACTCCTTCCGCTCAGTAACCCACACGGGTTAAGCATATCTCGAAATTTTCTAAAGGAATAAGATAAAAAACTGATCAAATATTTCTCAAAAAAAAAAAAACGTTGGCAGAGACGTCGCACGAGGATCAGTGTCAAGTGTGAGTCCAGCTACTACTCCACATGTGGATTGTGGAGTACTACTCCACATAATACTTCAGGTGATGACACGGGGACAGGAAATGGGTCTCATCCTGAATCCATCCAAATGTGAAATCATCTCAGTCAATCAACAAGTGATAGATGCAGTGAGATCAAAACTACCAGGAGCATCAGTCATTGCCCCTACAAATAGTGTCTTGCTTGGAGCACCTCTGGGAAGCGATGCCATTGACACAATTCTCAGGAAGAAACTGGAAGAATTGAGGAGAATGGAACAACGAATAGGCAATCTTGGCACCCATGATGCCTTGTACCTTCTCACAAAATGCTTGAGTCTGCCCAGGTTGACATATTTCCTAAGATGTGCTCCTTCATATGATAACCCTATACTGCACGAATATGACAGTATCCTGAGGCAGATCTTTACTAAAGTACTTAACCTTACTCTAGAAGATGGGCAGTGGGACCAAGCTACACTCCCAGTCAGACTAGGAGGCATTGGTGTCCACAAGTCATCTCAGATTGCTCTACCTGCTTTCCTGTCTTCATGCATTGCATCCAGAGGGCTTGTAGCAGCAATTCTCCCTGAACATCTTAGGGACACGATTGGAATCCATGACCAAAAGTTCGTTGATGGAGCTAGGATCTGGGATAATCTAACAGGCTCTGAAACCAGGCCTGCTCCCCCCACAATTACAAACAGTCGCACTGGGATGGCCCAATAGTAGAGAATATAGCCTCATCAATGCTTCAGAGTGTGTCAGGGAAGGATAGAGCCCGCCTCCTTGCAGTGAGAGCTCCTCATGCAGGGGACGTTCTTTTGGCTGTTCCCAACTCCAGCCTTGGCACAAGCCTCGACCCACAGACCATCCGCATTGGTGTTGCCCTTCGACTTGCCGCCCCTATTCTCGCCGAACACAGGTGTATTTGTGGCAGAGAAGCAGCAGACCGATTCGGGTACCATGGTCTTGTGTGCCGTAAATCCGAGGGAAAGATTGCAAGACATGAAGAGTTTATTAACATTATCAAGAGAAGCCTCACAACAGCCGGATGCCCAGCAGTAAGGGAGCCACTCCAACTATGCAGATCTGATGGCAGCCAAAAGCGTCCAGATGGTATCACCCTTCAAGCCTGGACAGACGGCAAGCAGGTGGTGTGGGACTACACATGTGCATCTACCTTGGCTGATACCTATCTCCAATACACCAGGGAGGAAGGAGGGGCAGCTGCCACCTTCAGGAAGTTCTAAAAGTTGAGAAAATATGGAGAACTTGCCCCTCATTATATGTTTGTTCCCATAGGCTCAGAGACCCTTGTCTCATGGGGAAAGAGTGCATCTAAGTTCCTCAAGGAGCTGGGCAAAAGACTCAACAGGGTAACTAGGGATCCCAGGGCAGCTAGTTTTCTGTTCCAGCGACTCAGCGCTGCTGTTCAGAGGGGTAATGCATGCTGTATTCTGGGCACGCGCCAAAGCTCGGAGGAGCTGGATGAGATTTTCGCATTATAATCAGTGACAAACATGTAACAATATGTACTAGACATGTATCTCTCACACCTTTATACCAACAATGTATCTCTTAAATTTTTTGTACCATATTATGTAATAAAATATACCTATTGGTAAAAAATATAAAAGATGGGGTGGTAGGGAATATGGAATATTCAAATGGCTTCAGAAAGAAATCCAAATATTCTTCCTCGAAGCCTTTTTATCCACTTCTCCGAGGCTATGGGTCCCACAATTTGTACAAGAGGTGGACCCCATCCTATTATATATATATATATATATATATATATATATATATATATATATATATATATATATATATATATATATATATATATATATATATATATATATATACGTATATATACAGTTCGAGGTTCCAAGAGTCGAGTCACAGCTTCTGGCCCCACCTCTTCGTTGATCGCTACTAAGTTTACTCTCCCTGCGCCAAGAGCTTTATCATACTTCTTCTTAAAGCTGTGTATGGATTCATCCTCGACTACAACACTCTTCAGAGTGTTCCCACTTCCTGACTGAAGAAATACTTCCTAACATCCCTGTGACTCACCTGACTTTTCAACTTCCAGTTGTGACCCCTTGTTACTGTGTCACATCTCTGAAACATTCTGGTTCTGTCCACCTTATCAATTCCTCTCAGTATTTTATACGTCGTTATTAGGTTTTCCTTATGCCTCCTGTCCTCCAGTGTCGTCAGGTTGATTTCCCTTAACATCTCCTAGGACATACCTTTTAGCTCCGGGACTAGTCTTGTTGCAAACGTTTGCATTTTCTACAATTTCTTGACGTGCTTGAGCAGGTGTGGGTTCCATACTGGTGCTGCATACTCCAGTATGGACCTGAATGACTCCTTATGTAGATATCGTCACGCTGTTCTTAGGTTTGCTAGGCGCCCATATGCTGCAACAGTTATTTGGTTGATATGGGCCTCTGGAGATGTGCTCGGCATGATACTCACCCCAAAACCCTTTTCTTTGAGTGAGGTTTGCAGTCTTTGACCCCGGAGCCTGTACTCCGTCTGCAGTCTTCTTTGTACTTCCCTTTGCGTCATGGCTTTGCACTTGGTGGGGTTAAACTCTATCAGCCATTTGTTCGACCAGTCTTGCGTGTATGTGTGTGTGTTTGTTTGTGATTTTGTTATTGAGAACATTCGTTTCTATGGTAACATAATTAGCCTGCTGATGTTCCTATCATTTTATGCACATTTTAGTGTTAGCAACAAATACTGCATGACGGGAAACTTGCTTTCAACGAGAAAAAATATATATCCCATGTGTCTCATGCAATATAATTGATTGCAGACAGATTGCAGTCACTCTTGAAGCTTGGTATTTGCAAGCGAGATTTCCTTGGTTTTTGGTCCTTGTTGCAGATGTCAGCGTCTTCTCGTTACTGTCAACAAACACAGACAAGCACTCTCTGGATGCTGAGAGATATGCTTATAATAATAATAATAATAATAATAATAATAATAATAATAATAATAATAATAATAATAATAATAATAATAATAATAATAATAATAATAATAATAATAATAATAATAATAATAATAATAATTATAATAATAATGATAATAATAATAATAATAATAATAATAATAATAATAATAATAACAATAATAATAATATCTTTATTTACTACCAGTACATGTACAAGGTATACAGACCATAGCTGACATCAATGACATACTACTATATAGAAATCCTCTTGTTATGCTGAGCATTTCCCGCAAATTAGGTCAGTTTTGTTCCCAGGATGCGACCCACACCAGTCGATTCATGCGCCTGCAGAAAGTTTGCTACTTGTGGCTCACCAACTCTTCCGATTCCTCCTCTACTGACAAATACAATTCAAGGTCTTAATCACAAAATTCTTCATCCATTGAATTTAGCTGGAATAAGAGGATATAATTACAGTACAGCCATATAGAATAAAATGGTACAATATTGTGACGGGAACAATACAAAAATAAGCCGAGCAAGGGAGAATGTGCGGGTTATTTGTGTATTGAACATTCATATCTTCTATGTAAATAGAGTACGGGCGCAACTTTCATGGTAGAGTACAATGAACCATTGGACCAGTCGATCAAACACTGCTGTATACAATGATAAAATGTTCTGACTGTAAGACCTGCTCTGGGTATCAAGCAACATTGCATGCTCTGGGTATCAAGCAGCATTGCATGCTCTGGGTATCAAGCAACATTGCATGCTCTGGGTATCAAACAACATTGCATGCTCTGGGTATCAAGCAACATTGCATGCTCTGGGTATCAAGCAACATTGCATGCTCTGGGTATCAAGCAACATTGCATGCTCTGGGTATCAAGCAACATTGCATGCTCTGGGTATCAAGCAACATTGCATGATCTGGGTATCAAGCAACATTGCATTCTCTGGGTATCAAGCAACATTGAATGCTCTGGGTATCAAGCAACATTGCATGATCTGGGTATCAAGCAACATTGCATGCTCTGGGTATCAAGCAACATTGTATGCTCTGGGTATCAAGCAACATTGCATGCTCTGGGTATCAAGCAACATTGCATGCTCTGGGTATCAAGCAACATTGCATGCTCTGGGTATCAAGCAACATTGCATGCTCTGGGTATCAAGCAACATTGTATGCTCTGGGTATCAAGCAACATTGCATGCTCTGGGTATCAAGCAACATTGCATGCTCTGGGTATCAAGCAACATTGCATGCTCTGGGTATCAAGCAACATTGCATGCTCTGGGTATCAAGCAACATTGCATGCTCTGGGTATCAAGCAACATTGCATGCTCTGGGTATCAAGCAACATTGCATGCTCTGGGTATCAAGCAACATTGCATGCTCTGGGTATCAAGCAACATTGCATGCTCTGGGTATCAAGCAACATTGCATGCTCTGGGTATCAAGCAACATTGTATGCTCTGGGTATCAAGCAACATTGCATGCTCTGGGTATCAAGCAACATTGCATGCTCTGGGTATCAAGCAACATTGCATGATCTGGGTATCAAGCAACATTGTATGCTCTGGGTATCAAGCAACATTGCATGCTCTGGGTATCAAGCAACATTGCATGCTCTGGGTATCAAGCAACGTTGCATGCTCTGGGTATCAAGCAACATTGCATGCTCTGGGTATCAAGCAACATTGCATGCTCTGGGTATCAAGCAACATTGCATGCTCTGGGTATCAAGCAACATTGAATGCTCTGGGTATCAAGCAACATTGCATGCTCTGGGTATCAAGCAACATTGCATGCTCTGGGTATCAAGCAACATTGCATGCTCTGGGTATCAAGCAACATTGCATGCTCTGGGTATCAAGCAACATTGCAACAGTGAAATAAACCACTGGACGTGTAATTCACGCTTGACGTTTACTCTAAATTTTTGTACAAAGTTTTTACTTGCAACTGTTGCATAATTTTAAATTGGGCCTTTTGCAAGATCATTGTCACCATAGCAACTAGACACTGACACGAATTGTAGGAGATACGGCACCTGTTATATCTTTATTCCGAAAAGTTTCGTCTACACAGTAGACTTCAGTCTAGTACAGAAAGTAGACAGGAACAGTAGACATGTGAAGACGACGTAATCAGTCTTCACATCTCTCTACATCAATGATGTTGAGAGCCCTGACAGTGGCCACACATGACAGAAAGCTGTCAGTAGTGTCACTATATATATATCAGTATCAGAAAATCCTCTTGACAGACTTGCATCGGTATATGTTCTTGAAAAAGACCAGTCCAGTACAGGGGTAAAAGAAAAAAAATATTGCAGTGGATGAGTCTTCTCTAGTGGGGTCCCGCAAGGATCAGTGTTGACCCCAGTAATGTAACGAGTCTACATAAATACCAGACCAGAAGAATTATATAGCTATATTAAAATGTTTATAAATGATTATAAAAATTTGTCACTGTGTTTATAAATGATTATAAAAATTTACCACTGTGAGCCCTAATATTCCGCAGGATTTATATAAATGCATTAAGTGCAGTAAACGTGGATGATGGAATTTAATGTTGACATATGTTATGTAATGTTGATGTTATTAAATTCGGCAAATTCTCACCAGAAAATAACATAAATATTTCACCGGGAAAATCGTAAGCCAAATTTTGAAACACTTCTCGGATACATTAAAGGCAAAAAAGGTAGAAATTCTCTATAATTTAGACCGAAACATTAAAAAACCTGTCTTGAGGAACGATGATTCATTAAGAGGATTAACAATTTATAGCTGAACCTCAAGAAGATGGCAGGAAGAAGATGGCAGGAAGAAGATGGCAGGAAGAAGATGGCAGGAAGAAGATGGCAGGAAGAAGATGGCAGGAAGAAGATGGCAGGAAGAATATGGCAAGAAGAAGATGGCAGGAAGAAGATGGCAGGAAGAAGATGGCAGGAAGAAGATGGCAGGAAGAAGATGGCAGGAAGAAGATGGCAGGAAGAAGATGGCAGGAAGAAGATGGCAGGAAGCAGAATGTTTCAGGTACCTGATGAGGGCGATGCTCACCTGTGTATGACTGAGGTAACCTGTAGTCAGTGACCTGCTACAGTGCCTCTCTCCCCCCCTAAAGTGTCTCCCCACACTCAAGTGTCTCCCCACACTCAAGTGTCTCCCCACACTCAAGTGTCTCCCCACACTCAAGTGTCTCCCCACACTCAAGTGTCTCCCCACACCCAGGAGTATCACACTCAAGTGTCTCCCCACACCAAGGAGTATCACACTCAAGTGTCTCCCCACACTCAAGTGTCTCTCCACACTCAAGTGTCTCCCCACACCCAGCAGTATCACACTCAAGTGTCTCCCCACACCCAGCAGTATCACACTCAAGTGTCTCCCCACACCCAGGAGTATCACACTCAAGTGTCTCCCCACACCAAGGAGTATCACACTCAAGTGTCTCCCCACACCAAGGAGTATCACACTCAAGTGTCTCCCCACACTCAAGTGTCTCTCCACACTCAAGTGTCTCCCCACACCCAGCAGTATCACACTCAAGCATCTCCCCACACCCAGGAGTATAACACTCAAGCATCACCAAGCACTCACCTGGTAAATGTAATAACATAATACAATGTCATCTTAGAAAGTCCCATGAAGAAGATCAAGGAAGCAGTAAGTCCAGGAAATAGATGCTGTGGGCTGGCAGTAAGTCCAGGAAGTAGATGCTGTGGGCTGGCAGTAAGTCCAGGAAGTAGATGCTGTGGGCTGGCAGTAAGTCCAGGAAATAGATGCTGTGGGCTGGCAGTAAGTCCAGGAAGTAGATGCTGTGGGCTGGCAGTAAGTCCAGGAAATAGATGCTGTGGGCTGGCAGTAAGTCCAGGAAGTAGATGCTGTGGGCTGGCAGTAAGTCCAGGAAGTAGATGCTGTGGGCTGGCAGTAAATCCAGGAAGTAGATGCTGTGGGCTGGCAGTAAGTCCAGGAAGTAGATGCTGTGGGCTGGCAGTAAGTCCAGGAAGTAGATGCTGTGGGCTGGCAGTAAGTCCAGGAAATAGATGCTGTGGGCTGGCAGTAAGTCCAGGAAGTAGATGCTGTGGGCTGGCAGTAAGTCCAGGAAGTAGATGCTGTGGGCTGGCAGTAAGTCCAGGAAGTAGATGCTGTGGGCTGGCAGTAAGTCCAGGAAGTAGATGCTGTGGGCTGGCAGTAAGTCCAGGAAGTAGATGCTGTGGGCTGGCAGTAAGTCCAGGAAGTAGATGCTGTGGGCTGGCAGTAAGTCCAGGAAGTAGATGCTGTGGGCTGGCAGTAAGTCCAGGAAGTAGATGCTGTGGGCTGGCAGTAAGTCCAGGAAGTAGATGCTGTGGGCTGGCAGTAAGTCCAGGAAGTAGATGCTGTGGGCTGGCAGTAAGTCCAGGAAGTAGATGCTGTGGGCTGGCAGTAAGTCCAGGAAGTAGATGCTGTGGGCTGGCAGTAAGTCCAGGAAGTAGATGCTGTGGGCTGGCAGTAAGTGGTTTCCAAGGAGACGATAGTTCCATGGGACTTGGATGGAGCAATAATTTCCAGGACGAAGATAGGTGAAAAGATCTAACAGAATGCAATATATTGCAAAAAAAAGACGACAGGATCATTGGGTAGGTAAAGAGCAATGTATTCCAGGGAGAAGATAGGTCCAGGGCTCTAGCAGAAAAGAACAATACCAGAAGCTAGCAGAAAGTGATAGGTTCTGGCAAGAAGATACAATCAATTTGATTGTTGGTCCTGAACATTCTAGGAAAAAGATAGGTTCAAAGAGAAGAAGATACTGTAGGCCCTTAAAGCTGGCTGGTTGCAGCACATTGCAGGGAGGAGAGGATAGGTGCACTTAGAAAATAGTTCTAGGGGAGCAAAAATTAACAGTTGGTTCCATGGAGTGGAAGGCAGGTCCAGGGAGAATGGAGGTCCAGCTACAGAGAAGATTTTCCAAGGGAGAACATTAACCCAGGGAGAAGGTA